>AWUE01020588.1:0-93392 GCA_001974825.2 Corchorus olitorius | reverse complement strand
TACTTAGTAAATTCGGCCTCTTCCTTTTGACTAAGGCCAGATTTTGAACATTAAATTCCACAACACTTGTAAAATTTAAGTGATGGAATTTCTTATTTTTTCTTCAATTTTTCCGCCACACCCTAAGGTTATTGGTAAAAATTTGAAATTTTTATTACTTCAATAAGTAATAAAAATATTTTGTTTTTATTTAAAAGCCACAAGAACGCAATTGGGGTGGCTAAGTCCACGAAGCGTGTAAGTTTTATACTTCAGTGAAGCATGTGGCTGTGAGTTGAGTCATAGCCACTTCATCTAATTCCTCTCCATGTCAAATTCAGGATTTGGATCAGATTTCGCCTCCCATGCAGTTAGATAGTACTCCTTCAAATAGCGCCCGTTAATGAACTTCCTATGAGAATCACCATCTTCAGTTTCTAACCAATAGGCACCATTCTTGAGTACTTTCTTGTTACGGAATGGTCCTTCCCATTTGGGAGACCATTTCCCGCGTTTCTTAGAACCAAGGGGCAAGAAAGCTTTCCATACTAGTTCGCCTTCGACGAAACTTCGTTTACGAACTTTCTTATTGTAACTTCTTTCTGCCTTCTTCTTCTGTGCTTGCAGGTGATCTAAAGCATCCAATCTTTCAGAATCAAGATCTTCAAGTTCGATCATCATGGCATCATTTTAATCATACCACTACAAGTTATTTTGGAATGCAACTCTGGCTGACTTAGCCAAAAGTTCCATTGGGACCATCGCATCATGACCATAGGTGAGCCTGAATGGACTTACACCAGTACTCGAACGTTGTGACATCCTGTATGCCCACAAAGCCTTAGGTAAGACTCTATCCCATTTACCGGGTTTGTCTTTTATCATTTTTCTATGATGCCTATCATCACCTTGTTAGAAGCTTCGGCTTGTCCATTAGCCTGGGCATAGTATGGCGTGGACTTAGTGAATTTTAGACCAAATTTTTCTTCCAAACTTCTTGTGATCTCACCATCAAAGTTAGTACCTTGATCAGTGGTGAGAGTTTCTGAAATTCCAAAGCGGTAGATGATATGTTCGTTGATGAATTTCTTGATGTCATTATGAGCTATGCCATTCAGAGCTTTTGCTTCCACCCATTTGGTGAAATAGTCTGTGGCAACTATGATAAAGCAGACACCTCCTTTGGCAGGTGGGTAGATCTTTCCAATGAGATCAATCGCCCATCCTCTGAATGGCCAAGGCTTTATTATAGAATGCAGCTCTTCTGATGGAAGTCTCCATATAGAGCCATACTTCTGACAAGCCTGGCAGCCTTTGGCAAATTCCATGCAGTCTTTCATGATAGTTGGCCAATAGAAACCATGACGGCGAATCAACCATCTCATCTTTCTACCAGCTTGGTGTGCACCACATAAACCTTCATGTACATCCTTGATGACTTTCTTAGCTTCATCTTGATCTAGACATCTCATTAAAGATTCGTCTAAGTCTTTTCGATATAATTCATCAGCTAAGACAGTGTAGTGTACAGCCAAAGTCCTTATCCTTCTAGTGACCCTTGTTGATGGGTTTTGAAGATATTCAAGGAATGGCTGGCGCCAATCATCAAGTCTGTGCACCATGTTGTACACTTCAAACACATTGTCTCTAGTAAATGTCGAAGGCATGCTCTTTCTTTCCACATTTACCACCTTCTTCCAGATATCATCTCGGAACACAAGGCCAGATGCAAGCTGTGCAGCAACATTTGCAGACTCATTCTTATATTTGGGGACGTGTTCTATCCTTACATCATCAAATTTTTCTAACAATTGCACTGCCACTGTATAGTATGATAACAATGATGGACTTGTGCAATTGAATTCTCTGGTAAGCTGGTTGATCACCAAGAGAGAATCTCCTCTGATGTGTACTGTGGATGCTTTCATCTCCTCGAGCAATTCTAGACCAATGATGAGTGCCTCATATTCAGCTTGATTGTTAGTACAATCAAAGTCTAAGTGGAATGACATCATGGTATAATCATCATCTGGGGAGGTGATGACAATTCCTGCACTTGCCGAGTTGGCAGTGCTGGAGCCATCAAACTCAAGTATTCATGGTATTAAAGATACCTCCATGACAAAGTTTGTATCTTCAAACTCTTCTCCCAAGTCTAAGCATGGGTGGTTGGCTAGGAAGTCAGCAATTGCTTGCCCTTTCACTGCCTTCTGAGGTATATACTTGAAACTGAACTCAGAGAGTGCCAGGCACCACTTGCCTAGTCGGCCTTTAAGGAGAGGCCGAGATAACATGTATTTTACTAAGTCAGTTTTTGAAATAACACAGACATCAAAGTAGAGCATGTAATGCCTTAGTTTTATTGCTGCAAAGTAAAGTGACAAACATAGCTTTTCAATAGGACTATACCGAGTTTCTACATCCGTAAGAGTCCTACTTAAGTAGTATACTGCTTGTTCCTTTCCCTTTCCTAACCCTTGAGCCAACAAACATCCTATGGAAGATGTAGTGGCTGCAACATATAGGTACAAAGTTTTATCCTTCCTAGGAGGAACTAATACAGGAGGCGAAGCTAAATACTTCTTGATGGCCTCAAAAGCTTCTTGATGTTCGTTATTCCATTGAAACCATTCCTTATCTCTCAACTTTAACAGTGGTGAAAACGCCTTGGTCTTACCAGCAGTGTTGGAGATGAACCTTCTCAAGAAGTTGACTTGTCCAAGGAAGCGTTGGAGTTCTTTCTTTGAGGTGGGCGGTTTTGCCTGTATGATGGCTTTTGCCTTGTTTTGGTCTATCTCGATGCCTCGTTGATGGACCAAAAATCCAAGGAAGTTACCTGCACTAACACCGAAAACACATTTCAATGGATTCATTTTCAAGCCATGTTGTCTCATTCTTTCGAATGAGCGCCTCAGATGATCTATGTGATCAAGGTGGTTGTGTGACTTAACCACTACATCATCTATGTATACCTCCATAAATTTTCCAATCATGTCATGGAAGATGGCGTTCATGGCTCTTTGATAGGTTGCACCGGCGTTCTTGAGTCCAAAGGGCATGACTACCCACTCAAAAGTACCGATTGCACCTGGACAGCGAAAAGCTGTCTTTGGAACATCCTCCTCCGCTATGCAGATCTGGTTGTAGCCGCTGTGACCATCCATGAAGGATAATACTTGATGTTGGGCGGCCCCGTCTACTAGTAGGTCTGCAACAGGCATATGATATTCATCTTTAGGGGTGGCTGAATTCAAGTTTCGGAAATCAACACACACCCTAATTTTACCATTCTTTTTAACTACAGGAACTATGTTTGAAATCCATTCTACATACCTTGCGGTACGGATGAATCCTGCTTTAAGGAGCCTTTCAACTTCCTCTTTAACTTTAAGAATGACATCATTAGCCATCCTTTTAGGAGGTTGCTGATAGGGATGGTAACCTTCAATGATTGGCAGGCGATGCTCCACCAATTCACGATTTAAGCCAGGCATTTCGTCATAATCTCAGGCGAAACAATCTTTGTATTCTTTTAACAAGGCTACAAAGCGTGGCTTATCTTCTTCGGCCAACAACTGACTTATGTAAGTTGGCCTAGGCTCTTCTTCAGTACCAAGATTTACTTCAAGCAAAGGATCTTGTACTTCAGCCATGGGATCAACTAACTTCATGGGAGCAAGATCAAGTTCTTCCATGGTGATCTCATCTTGTGTATTTTCTACACTTTGATAAGCCGCATTAGGGGCGGCTGAATCCTCTAAGCTTTGGAGCTTCATCTCTAAGGCCAATGTCGACAACTTTCTCAAGATGTCGTTGGCCACCACAACCTCTCTAGGTTGTGTACTCATGGGATCTCCTCTATGATAGGAGCACATGGAAGCGGCTTGAAGGGGATTAAGGCATCAGGCCGCACAAGATTTTCCATCACCTCTTTCAAGGCTTCTTGTTTGACTTCTCCTGTGGAAATAAATGGGTATGGCCGGCCATATTTGTCCTGGCCCATGAACTGTATAAGTCCTGTGGTTCCATCATAAAACCTTGTATCTACTGCATTGCCATTGGTTTCAACTTTGAATGGTCTCTTGTCTGCCTTGACCACTTCAATTTCAGTACCATTCCAAAACATCAATAGTTGGTGTAAGGATGATGGGACACACCGGTTGGAATGAATCCAATCTCTACCAAGCAACATGTTGTAAGTTGATGATGAATCAACTACAAAGAAGGCAGAGAGGGACGTTTTTGACCCAATAGTCAGCTGAGCAGGCAATATGCCTCTTGTCTTCTTGATGTTGCCAGAAAAATCACTCACTGTGACTTCTGACTTGATCAAATCATCAGTACACTTGCCCAGTTTCTTCAATGATGAGTAGGGAATGAGATTCACTGTTGCACCATTATCAACAAGTACTCTGCTGATTGGAATGCCATCAACATGCGCCTTGATATACAATGGCTTGATGTGGCAAGTGTCTGCTTCGTCTGGTTTGGTGAAGATCATGGATTTTGCCTCATCTGAGGTGTTGCCCCCCGAGTCTTCTTCATTACTTGAGGGGATCTCAATGACATCTTCATCTTCCAGGGGAGAGGGTGGCTCAAATGATTCCACTCGCTCTTTTAATCTAGCAGTAAATGTGCATGGTAGAGTGATAGTAGTATGGTTAAGGTTAACCATGAACTGCCCAAAGGTCAATGATTCAACAGATTTGTTGTCAAAGTCTTCAGCGGCTAATGTTTCCTCTTCACTCATGGCGATGGGCTTTTCTCCCGAACTTTCATCACACATGTTCAGGTCAGATGAAGTTGGGATGGCATCCTCCATGTGAGTGACGCCATTATCTTCCCAGTGTGGAGTTCACAGACTTCCATCTTGGTCTCCTGGGGTCTTGTCTGCCTTCATGTTAAGCTCTTCGATGAATACTCTCCTAAGGAGTTGCTTAGCAGTATCATCTATAGCTTTTTGTCTTTCAAAAAGGATTTTTTCAGCTTCGATGTGTTCTAACCTCTTAGCTTCAAACTCTTTCCTTTCTTTGTCTAATTTTGCTTTTTCAAGCAAAATTGATATTTGCCATGGAGGCATATTCTCTGAGATATGGTGTAGATCTTGAGTGGCCTCATGTGATGGCCAGTCTTCAAGTCTTTTGGTCAAAACTTCATAAGGAAACTTTTGGTAGTATGAATCATCTTCAATACTACAGATCTCGAAATCATCATCTGCTCCATCTTCATCTCCTATGGTTAAAGCTCTCATGGCTAATCTTCTATATGCAAGGACTGCCTCCTCATTGATGGCGCCTCTGCTTGCTAGTTCTTGGCAAGAATAATCTTCGTTGCCATAGACTATGTCAATCAAAGCTTGCCTTCGATCTTGGACTTCAACTTCTTTCTTACTTAGCTCGAGCTCTTTGGCTTTAAGCCTTGCTTCTTCAGAAAGGATTTTCTACTTGCATAGCTTTACTCCCATGTCTGCTAAGTCCATGAGAGATATATCCATCTCATTGGTAAGTGGTGGAACCTTTGAAGGTTCATTTCCACTCTCATCAACTTGCATATCATCAAGTACTTCTTCACTTCGAACCTTGGCTCTTTTCCGAAGTTCTCGTCTCCTCCGAGTTTTTCTATTCCTCTGAATAGGGTACTTGGGATGTTGCACTTTTCGCCACACACCCTTTGGAGTGTCTGATGGTGGCTTTACCATTCTTGGTCGTGCATGATCACTTCTCAGCTTCATCTCTTTTCTCATGGCGATATTCTTCCTTCTTATGATCCAACCATGGTCTAATCTCATGTTTAGTCCTCTTCGGGAGGGACTTAGAATGATTTTCAACTTGTGGTTGTTGGTCATGCTCTCTCTTGGAAGATCTTTGCACCTTGTGATGGGCAGATGAGCTAGGATGAGAAGGAGGTGGCGCCACTTTTGATGATGGTTCGCCATACTCTCTTTTGTTCTGCTTAGGAGGAGGAAAAGAAGTTTCTGGCTTGCCCCCCGAGCTTTGAGTGTGCTTTTCCCTACTTTTTTCTTTCCTTTGGAGTGGAGTCTTTGATGAAAACTCCAACTTTCTTTGAACCTTCTTCTTAGAAGAGATATCAAGATATTCCACAGGCTCTTCTTCATCCTCAGATGAGAAAAGTTCTATCTTCCTCCTTGGTGCATTAAGTTTGTCAGCGGCCGTGTTTGGATTCCAAGGCCGATCTGAACGCATACCCAGGGTTTTTAACTTAGCTTTATCAACCAACTTCTTAGCTTTAGCAGAGTGGTGATAAGACTTACCTTCATGTTGAGGATTGGCTGCCAAGGAGGTGCTTGGAGCCAAGTTTGACCTCTTGGGAGTTGTTTCCCCCTTCTCCTTACTAGCCAGTTGTCCATCCTTTGGGAGGTTGAACGCGACCATGTGGATAGGAGCTGGGAAAGGATTTTTATCAACTCCCATGTCCTTCTTAGGCGCCTCAGGGAATTTCAAGATTCCCTTCTCTATCTTTTCTTGTACTATGTTTTTGAACACAGTACAGTTGTTGGTTAGGTGCCTCCAGGAGTCGTGGTACTTGCAATATTCTCTTCCTTTGATGTCCTCTGGTGAAGGAAGGACATGTCTAGGTGGTAACTTAATCATACCCGACTTATGTAGGAAGTCAAAAACTTCATTTGTTTTTGAAGTGTCAAATGAATAAGTTTTGCTTCCATCATAAGGTTTCTTTTCTGCTTGTCTCTGGTACATAGCAGCAAACCTTTCTTGGGTCTGAGGGTGTCCTACTCCTGCCTTCACAAGGCATGGACACTGAATGGGGCGATCTGCCTTAACCTCAGCTATTCCAAGTTCAAAATTTGGCTCTTGATAATAAGTGCCATAAGATGAACTTCTCCTTTCATTCTCCTCACGAAGAAGAGTCTCATATCTCGTCACCTTGGTTGACATCTCGAAGAAGTCTCTGAAGTCAACTCCTTCGAACTTCTTTCGAAGCTCTATGTCAAGTCCATTCTGAGCTAGGCACACAAATTCTATCTCATGGAGAGGTGTGCGGCATCTATTCCTTAACTTCTTGAAACGAGCTAAGTATTCCTCAACTGACTCTCCTTTTCTTTGGTAGAGACGTGACAAGTCTGCCATGGAAACCTCGGACTCAGTTCTATAGAACTGTGTGTGGAACAACCTTTCCATCTCTTCCCAGGTTCTCACTGAGTTGGGTGGTAAATTGATGTACCAAGTAAAAGCTGCACCCGTGACAGAGTTGGGAAATAGGCGAAGCTTGTGGTAGCCAGAGTTGGCTTCTCCACATTGCACAGTAAAACGAGCAATGTGCTCCAGAGTTGTCTGCTCGCTAGAGGTTTCAGAAAAGCTTGTGAAGTCAGGGACCTTGTACCCACGAGGCAGAGGATAAAGTCTATCATACTCCTCAGGATAAGGTTTCTGGAAGGATGGCCTGCCTACCCTTCTGTAGGCTGGGCCAATCATGTCTTCAATCATCTCCCTGATGTGGTTCTGATTGACTGGTCCTTGGACATCAGCAACTTGAGGTGGATGTCGCGGAGCAGGATGGCGTTGATGGCCATTCCTTGCGCCATTACCATTACCAATCCTCACGTGAGGTGGTACATAGGCTGCAGCTCGAGGACCAACTGGGTTGACTTCCTCTTCCACATTATCATGTGCATGATCAGCTGCTTCTTGGTGCCCAGGGATGAGATCAGCTTCATTCTCACCTCTTGCTACTCCTTCCCTATGAGGTGGTAAGTTGTTGTTACCAACCAGTTCCACTTGAGGTGGAAATCTTCCCTGGTTGGCACCATTATTGGCTAATAGCGCCACATGTGGAGGTAGAAGTGCAGGCATGTTGACTTGCCTCGGATCTTGGGCTATCTGTTGGATTTGCCCCATGAGTCTATCCTCTACTTGACCAATCTGAGCCAGGATGTTCTCACGGTCTTGAATCATATGCTCCTTAAAAGAGTCATTAGCCTCCTTAAGTTGGTCATGAGATGTGTTCATCTAATCTATAGATCTCATAAGTTGTTGCATCCGTTGTTCCTGTGCCAAAGAAATTTCATTCATGGCTTCAGTGAGGTATTGCAACAAGATCTTTGAATCAGATTCCAAAGGCAATTGTGAAGGATCTGCCACGTTTTTGCTTCTGGTTTGCATAACATGGCTAGATCTGCCTTCATCAACCTTAGGTGGCATGTTTACCACTTGGTAAGACTTAGAAAGAGGGGAGGGGAAAAGAAAACGTAAAGAAAAGTTACCCTGAGACGTTGAGAGGAGGAGAGATCTGCTGTCTTGTCCTGCTTCAAGTGCCAGGGAAAGTGATTTGGTGTGGACCTTTGAGTGAGGCGGACACCTTGTTGAGTGACTAGGAGAAAAAGAGCCGGGGATCGCCTGCTATGCAGAGGGAAAGAGAGTACTGAGAGCGCCAGAGAGGGAGAGCAGATGTGCTTGTCCCACTGGGCGTGTCAAAAAGAGATGTTGCGCCAAAAATCTCTTGCTAGAGTTTTCGCGGAGAATTCTTTATGATAGCGTAAGGGTGTGCCAGTCAATTTGCTGAAATTGACAAAGAGGTTGTAAAAACTGGATCTGGTGCGCGGAGCAGCAGATTAAAAGATCAGAACGATTGTGGGGACTGGATCAAAGTCACACCGGAGCATCTAAATCATTGGATCCACACGAACTGCTTCTCAAAACTGGGCCTTCCTCTCTTTGGATCAGATCTGAGAGATCTGCTTTGATAGTGATTGAAATTGAAAAGAAAATAACAAACTGATCTGTTATTTCTGAATGAAGAACACGTGTACAGTGTTTGTATGTCCGGAGACAAGATTGAAATAAGAGAAAAACACTAAAAGAGTGTTTGTTTGTCCTGAGACAAGATCTAAACAAGGAAAATATGAAGAACGAGTGAAGAACTCGTGATGAATTGGGTGAAAATGGCGCAGAGCCAGAGAGAAAATAAGCACGGAGCTTGGTTTTTTGCGCGGAGCAAGTTTGTAGCTGCAGGAGCTGGTTTTTTTATTTCTCGGGAGAAATGTTTGAGATGCGGAATCTGCTGAAACCTGAGAATGGCCTCCCTTTATATAGGGGACGGTTTGGGTTTGAGCATTTAATGTGCTTGCCTTGCTGAGAAAGGCAAAATCCTCCTCCTATGTAGATGATAGCTTTCAGGAAAGTGCAGTGAAGCTTCCTTCTTCTTCTGATTGCATCCAACTGCTTGGGAGAGGATTGGATATGCATAAGGGCTCCACTTTGCTAGGATAGGAGCCGAAAATCTACCTCCTGGGTAGTTGATGATTTTTCCTTCTGCCTATGACATTGCAGCAGGCTTTTGTTGCTTCTTTTGTGCTGAATTTAGCTAATTTGATTAAGTAGTGGCCAATTGACGTCATGAATTGAACTTTGATCATCAAAGCCACGAAATTACTCATACTTGGTCATATTTAGCTCTTTAAATCATGAAAATAATAATTAATTAAGAAAATGGCTTAAACCGGGGTGAGAAAGCCATATGTCCTTAATTGAAAAGAATGCAAAAGTTGCAAACGATCTCGGATTTAACCAAAATTTCACCAGTAGGCTTAGAATATCTCCATAAGATCATGGAAAAAATCCCAAGTCAATTCGAGCCCTCTATCATGGTGAATTTGGTTTCACTCCCGAAAATGTCCTTAGCTGAAAACCGGGCATAAGTTTTTACTCCGATGTCAGAATGGGTTGAAATTTTACCAAGATGATCTACATAGCTCACGGATCATCATGGTGTGCTCCTTAGAAAAAATCGCAGCCTCTAGCCTCTTCAATTGGTCAATTTCACTATTTTGTCCTTAATTGAACAAAACACAAGTTGCAATTTCGCCTCCCGGGGAGGGGAGAAGGCTAGGCGATTATTCTACTATGGTTGATCGATTATATGGAGGAGGTGTGAGGTTGAAAATCTCATGCCTCTCTCACGTGCACAGATATTTCTCTTGCTGACAAACTTTAGCTCTCTGCCTCCTTCCTGCAAAAAGAGAAAAATGTCTCTCTGCAGGGCAGAGGGCGGCCTCTCCACTGACTGGGAGACGACTTGGGCCTTGCTATGTATGTCCATGAGGTATTTTTCATCTCATGGTCAGATGGCAAGCAATTTTCCTTTTTTACTTATTTGCCTCCCTAGCAGGCAGCAATATCAAAGGAAACTGCTTCTGATTTGACTCTCTGTGCCACTCACTTGGGTAGCAGCGGCATACACAAGAAATTTAATAATAATTATTCAAAAAAATAATTATTATTTAATTAGTAATTAATTAATTTCAGCCCTTGCAATTAATTTACAAGACTTTCCTAATTCAATTTGAACTAGGGTGGTGCAGAAACCTAGTTTCTTTAGGAATTTTGATTAAATCCTAACCACACATCTTGATTATAATTATGATAAGACCAATTTACCCTCAATTGTAAATTGAGGTATAAACAGATCCTTTATATAGTTGATGAATCAATGTGTCTTTTCATAAACACAACTTTAAATAAATACATATCTTTTCACAAGAGAACTCTTGATTCATGAATAATTACAATATTCATCTCTTGATTCATGAATAATCACAATATTTATTAATGACTTTTCATCAACTAAATTGTATTGGTAAATAATCATATATATTTAATTACCAACATTCTAAACTATCAACCAAAATTTATCTAGAAAAGTTTTTAAGTTTTAAATCGTTTACTCTCCTTTTGTTCTAAAAATAGGTAGTATGATATATATGTCTCATCTTATCTTATCTTACTACTATACTCCCTTCGATCCAATATAAGTGACACAATTTAAGTTTTGGCTTATTTCATAATAAGTGACACACTTTAAAAATCAATACAATCTGTATTTTTTTCCCATATATATCCCTAATTAAGGGGAGTTGGAGAAGATAAATGTAATTAAAAAAAGGTTGGGTGTTTAGGTCATTTCAAATTTTTTTTACTAAATTTAAGATAAGTTAATCATTATCTTAATATGTGTGATATTCTTAGTGTGTCACTTATTTTGGATCGGAGGGAGTATAAAAGTACGAACTCAAGAATCTTAATCAGGAAAGTTCTAAAATACTCTTAGTATTATAGTATAATAATTTTTTGATAAGTATTTTTAGTCATTAAACTTTTTTGTTTTAATTATGAAAAGATATTGTAAATCTATTATAATTGTAATTAATAATTTAATTCCCATGAATATTGGTATATATAACAGACAGTCTTTCGGCAGAGCTTTGTGGCATTCGGGAAGGCATGAGATTAGCAAAGTCACTTGGTTTAAACAATGTGATTGTTCAATTGGATGCAAGTGTTATGGTAACTTTCTTGAAACGGGGCATTGGGAGGTCTCACCAGAATTCAACGCTGATACGAGAAGTTGCGGCTTTAGCTAGAGGAGAATGGATTTGAGAGATTACCTATGTGTACCGTGAAGGCAACCGATGTACAAACTTTCTAGCCAACATGGGTCAGGATTCTCCATCTGGTTGTTTGCTGCTTATGGAGCCACCTACGGGGATACTTCCTCTGGTAGAACATGACGCGAATGGTGTCGTTGTTCGGAGAGCTTAGCTGACGTTTGTCGGCATCTTTTGTACCCAAAAAAATAATTTAATGCCCATAATTATTTAAAGTATTTTTTAATATTTTTATTTACAAAAAAAATTACTATAACCAAACCCCTCCCTATTTTAGAAATTTCTATTCTCTTGAAGAATTTCCCCCCACCATAATTTTATTTTATCTTTTAGTATATACAAAAAAAACTACGTAGCAAATAATGATAAAAAAATTGGAAGTTCGATCAAAGAAATCTAAAATAAAAATTAAAGGGCAAATCTTCAATTAAACTGTAGGAAACATAATATTGTTCAAAGTTATACAATCCAAATTTTTTTCTAAAACCTTTTATATACTATACATGTACGTACCATCTATCTACTTAGCATATTACAAACCACCATCCAAATCCTCGAAAATCTCGAAGCAACGAGGAGAAGGGAAACAGTAATTATTCCTAGATATCATAAAACACAATATCGATCCCCCCTGAATTTTTATTTTCGAACTTTCAGTCTTTAATATATCAAAATCGAGACAATTTCTCCCCTAAACTTTTAATTTGAAACTTTCACCCCTAAACTATCAAAATCAGGATAATTTATCCCCAAGAAATGCTGACACGGCATTATGGCACGTCATGCCATGTCAACAATTTTCGGGGCATCACTGGTTCTTGACAACTGGGGGGATTGTCCCAATTTTGAAAGTTTAGGGGTTGAAAGTTCCAAATTAAAAGTTCAAGGGGGGAAATGTCCATATTGGGAAAGTTTAGGAGGGAAAATGGTCATTAAGCCAATATACAATATCTCGAATTTGTTGGAACGCGTCTGTTTTTTGTAATTAATTGTAAACTCTTACAAAAGGGACATTTTCCCCTTGAATTTTTTTTGGAACTTTTAGTCCTTAAACTATCAAAATCGGGACAATTTCCCCTTTGAACTTCTAATTTGAAACTTTCAACCCTAAACTATCAAAATTGGGACAATTTCTCCCTAAGAAATGATGGCACGACATTATGATGCGTCATGCCATGTCAACAATTTTTGGGACACGTCAGCGATTCTTAACAACCAAGGAGAAATTGTCCCGATTTTGAAAGTTTAGGGAAAATTGTCTGTATAGCATTTTAAGTAATTTATACTATAAGTTTGATTATATCTATTAGTCATAATATGGTTACAGAAATCATTTAAACCAAATGGTAATTGAAATGTATCTTTTTTAATTACATATAAAAAGTTTTTCCGTATTTGGTATCATAAATTTGCTATATATCTATTGTTGATGAAATGGTTACCTAAATTATTTATAAAAAATGGTTGCTAATTTTTCTTAAGAAATATATAGCTTTCGGATATTATTCATAACTTTTCCATTATCAAGTATTGTAAATTTCCTAACTTTCATTATTGATTAAATGGTCAAAAAAATTATTTATAATGATAAATTACTAAATTGTTGGTATAATTTTCAATATAACTTATATATATATATATATATATATTAACTTGGTATTGTATATTTGATATAATCTCAATTATTAATGAAATAGTTATCAATATTTTTTTAATAAGGAATGATTTCTGAATTTGTTAGCACATACATAGTACTTTTGATAACCATTATTGATGAAAGGCTTAATGCCCAAATTCCCCTCTAAACTTGTACAAAAAAAGGACATCCCTTATAAACTTTTTTTTTTCTAAATTTACAAATAAAGGATATATGCCACCCTGCCATCAACAAAACGTTATCTAATGATTTCTACAACAACTTACAATGAAAGGTTATTGGATTTTTTTGGTGCAGATATAACATATTAATAAGTTATTTAGCTTTTTCAGTACTTGGTATTATAAATTTGATAACTTCCATTATTAATGAAATAGTTAACAAAATTACTTATAAAGAATACTTACTAAATTTGTTGGTAAATGTATAACTTTTTTCTAATAAGGTTTTGTAAATTTGATAACCTTCATTATTTATTAAAGAAATTGTTAGCAAAATTACTAATGTTTAAAAAATAATTATAATGAAAGGTTAATGAATTTGTTGATAAATATTAATAGTTAAAATTGATTATAAAGGTTAATTAATTACCTACAAATCCTTTTTTGGCGATACTAACAGCTTTCCCTTTCTCTTTTGAAGTAAGTTTAGAACCAATAACTGTAATTGGAGTAGCAGAATGTACAACACTAGGTGTATTTTGTTCAGTATGACTAATTGGCGAAACAGTAGTAATAGTAAGTTCCCCAATCTGCACTTGTGTTTGTGTATTCACAGGAGTATTAACAGTATCCTGCTCAGCTATAGTAGTATTGACAGGTCCAGAAACCTTCTTGGGAGTCCACCTCTTTTGCTTTTTAGGAGCTAAAGAACAGTCAACATGACCAAAAACCTAATAGGTACTACACTTAAGAGGTCGCAATGGAACTTCAACACCAATAACAACGGTGTACCATTTCTAAGTTCGACCTCAACCTTAGTAGAGATATCCATGTCAAGATTAAACTCTACACAGACTTTAGCAATTGACAATTTCTGCTTCATTGAAGTAACTCTGTCCATATACAGAGTAGTACCAAAACTACTAGCAATAAAGCTCAAACCAAGTTTGGTATATAATTCCAGAGGGACATTTTTCAAAGTAAGCCATAGAGGAAACTTCTTCATATTAAACTCAAAAGTAGAACCTCCAGGCTCCCATTTCTTAATGAATAAAGGTTTGTTCTGCACATGCCAAGGGCCATTTTCAAGAACCCAGTATCTAGTATTCTCACTAGGTAATTGAATCACAAACAAATTATCTTCTATTTCTGTGACCTTAATTAAGCCCTCACGACCCCATAAACAATTCACCATACGTTGAAAAATACTAAGATTCGGGACTTTACCTAGAAATTGGGCCATAACACAGTGTTTCCACTCAAAAGTGCTAGAATCATAGACTTCCTCTGGTGCTCTCAAGATCAGCTTCTGTGGATTCACTGGAGAGATGAATTGGAGACCAAAGTCCTCTGCAGAAAGGCCAGACCAATCGCACTTCTCATGGATCTCAAAAGCGACAGGAAGTTCCAATTTCTCCAAAGTTTCATCAGCCATCAGGTAAAGAATCAAAGAATGAAGAAACAGATGAAAACGAGGGAGAACGAATAAAATGATCGATCAAACCCATCAAGAATCAATCAAAATCAGCAAGGATCGATCAAAACCAGTAAAAAAATTGATGAGAAAAAGGGGGAAATCGTAGGATTTCTCTCGTGAAAGTTAGACATGCTAACTTGCACCGAGAGAAACCTGCTAACGTCCCCTACTAACTATGCACTTTCAATTTTACTTGATGTAACCAAATTTTTGAATATATGTGTAAAACACGTAAAAAACTAAGAGAATGTTAAAAGCAATAAGAGACCATGTCTTTTTAAATAAACAGTTCCTCTTTAGCGGTCAATTGGTAAGGAATTCGGGACTTATTCACCATTGCCGCAGCCTTAAGTAAATCAGTCATTGAGGCTCTGCAAAACCTTTTTGCCCTTTACTTTACGAGTCAATAGATCTCACCTCTTAATACGTTAGATCTTATATATAATCTATTTAGAAAAGAAAGGAATCATGATTGGGAAAGCAGGAAGCATGTATTCTATGTGTTAAGCTATAACAATTTGTCAAAAATTACATGTACACCTTTAAAAAATTATCAATTTTATATTAAAAATTAAAAATATATACATATCTCTACTCATAAAAATATATTAAATATTAAATTTAGTGATGTCTAAATCCATGAATCTTTTTATGCCGCCCTAATCTCTGAATCTACAATCTACAGTTTACACAAATTCTAGACCATAGTCACCACATGAACGAATTGATCTTTTTTCCTTGCTGTTAAAGTAATTGAATAATTAATCGATTAATTTTTATTATATTTTATTAATTTTATTTTAATAGACAAAATGACCCTCGGATGCCAAAAAAAAAGAGGATAAAACGACCCTCGAAATATCACCAAAGGGACAAAATGGTCCCTGAACTTTCGATTGGGACAACTAAGCCCTCAAATTATCAATTTTGGGACAATTTAACCCCTCATTGAATGGACTTTGTTCACATGAAATAAAAGTAGTAAATGACTCCAAATTGATAGACAAAATAGCCCTCGAATTTTGACATAGAAGGACAAAATAACCCTCAAACTTTGATAAAATAGAACAAAATGTTCTTTGAAGGGGCTATATTGTTCCAAAATTGAGAGTGCTTAATTGTTCCAAATGAAAGTTCAGAGGTTATTTTGTCCCTTTTGTGATAGTTCGGGGGGCCATTTTGTCTATTAAGCCTTTTGATTTCCCATTTATTAAATATTCTACCAATGACTTTGCTTTTTTTTTTACTATGTATTACAGAATCAAACTTTTATTAAAATCTATAGAGCATTCAAGTATCCTATGTCCAATTTGAATGTAAGTTTATACCTTGCATTACAACAAACAAAGCAAGCAATTAGCAGTTCCTTTTATTGACTTATATATATTAATAATAGTAATAATAATTTAATAAATTTAATCTTTAAAAAAAACATGAATTAATAGATTGTATGTAATTTAAAATTAATTTTAATTAAAATTTTAAATTCATGTGTAAAACACGTGACAAAATACTAATTTATAATAAGTATTTTGGCTAAAAAATAAATAAATAAAAAGTCTAAATGAGAATTGAGAGGGAGAATTCAACTAGAATAGTAAGCGTATTGATTCATAATCGTTGACAAGGAAGATGAAAAAGAGGAAAAGAAAAATTCTTAATCTTTTTTTTAAGTCACCAAGATTATATTTATTAATCAAGCCATGCCAATTGATTCATATATCCGTCGTATAATACTAACCGAGAACAAAGGATGAAAAAAAAGAAAAGAAAATTCGTAATCCTTTGTTTTCTTTTCATGGGTTGGTTAGATAAGAATCTAAAACTTTAAACTTATAATCTAATTATAAATACAAGGCTCCTAAGTCCTAACTTCCCTTTGGCCTTGGGAATAATAATATAATAGTGCAGACATTATATGGTGGATGCCTAAAAGTCACAACTTCACCATTTGTGATCAATTGTTTTATGCAGTTGTTCTTATAATTATAATAACAAGACCAAAGCACTCAACTTTAAAGTTTATGAGTTGAACTTAAAGTTTCGTACATGTATATGTAGCCTAATTAAATTAATAATTTAATATATGCAAACAACAATTAGTATATGCCAACCTTTTTATTAACTGCGCAAACAGCCAAACACAACAATCTTAAACTAAATGGAGAAACAATTGCACGACGCCTACCTATCTAAGCTAAAACGGCCGAATGAGAGTTAAGAAACGTGATTTTAAAACAAAACCTATAAAAAGTAGTGGTAGTACTAATAATTAGTTTTAATTTGCATATTGTACTTTTTGGCCTTAACTTGGCGAAAGTAAGTCTTCAAACTTTATTTTCGCTAAATAAACTCCCGAAAACTTGATAATATCGATTAAATCACTTCTTTAACAAGAGGTGTACAAAAATGTTATGGTCAATGATGTGACATGTCATGTGGGTTTCATAAGCAGGTTAAATTTCCGCTTAACATGTCATGTCGGTGAATAAACTCAATTAAACGAATATGATTGTCATGTAGAATTTCTCCGTTGCATGTCATAACAACAATCCAACCCAGTTAAGTGGGTTCTATTATCGTGTGGAAATTCCTTGTCACATGCCACGTCATCATCTTTAATATTTCGGTTAGTAAAAGGGTAATTTGAAGTTTTTTTTTGGTACAAATCAAATGTTAAAAGGAAAACGAAAATAAAATTAATAAAAGTAAGCTATTAAGGCCAAGAGAAAGAAAAGGTGGAAGTTGCTGCTGCTACCGCCATGTTATTTGCCTCCTTGGCTAATGGATGAGCTCCTTTGAAGAAAACCCTGAGTGTTATTTTACTTCTCAGTTCTTTGACATCTTCCAAAAGTGGTTGGTTTCTCCAGTCCATACACGTTCTTGCATTCAGAGGGTTTGTCCATCTGCCATTGTCATAGTTGCACCAAATTGCATTAACCCCGAGGTAAATGAACCGGTTGAGAGCAAGTCTTGTAAATCTTAGTTTTGTTGTACTGCTGCTTTGATCTTTAACAGTTTGCTCAAAATGATCACCTCTCCATCATGCCGCCTTGGAAATAATGCGAAGCCAAAAGTGAGGTTGTCAATCCCCTTTTTCATTCTGAAGAAGGTCATCAACTCTGTTGGTAGGCATTGCGGTAAACCTGGGACTATGGTCTCCCTTAAAACTTGTCTCAACTGCCCAGGTCTAGCAATATATTTATATTCTTGTGGGTTGCAGTTGAAAGCTTCCACAATCTTATGATGCCACTGCTTTGATCTGTTTATAATGCCTTGAGGGCAGGGTTTTTCCCCTCTAAAGATGCATTCGTTGCGTTGCAACCATAGGCTCCAAAGGATAGAAGCAAAAGTTGTGGAAAAACTTCGTTCTTCCTCTGAATGTGTCTCCATTTTTTCCAGCCATTGGAAGATCCATTGGGTTATATTTATGTCCTCAAAGTGATCAGCTCTTAAGCTAAGGTTGGAGCCGAACCAAACCGCTCTTGCAAGAGGGCAGCTCCAGAATAAATGCTCAAGAGTTTCTGGTGCTTCACCACAGCTTGAGCATGTTATGTCAATGTTGATGCCCCTTTGCGCAAGTTCTGATTTTATGGGAAGGCAACCATTACAAATTTTCCTGAGGAATATTACTATCTTGAAAGGTAATTTCATTTTCCATAGATTTTTCCAAGCTGTCTGATTAGTAAAGTCCATTGATAGACCAAGATCTTCTTGTAATAACTCTTTATATGCCGCCTTAACTGTGAAAGTACTCTTCTTTTCCTTCCCCCAACAATAAGTATCATGCCCTCTATGAAGCGAAAGGCTTCTTGCCTTCAGTTTGGAAGCTTCCTCGTGATTTAACAGGATATTTAGAAGCCAGTCTTGCCATTCGTGCTTGATCCAACAAAAAACATCCTTGACCGGAATAGCAGGTGAATTGGAATCATTTATCAAGAAGTTCGGTTTAAGTACTCCATCTTGAATGAATAACTTATCCCCGGATCTAGTTTGTATATCAATTCCTTTTAAGCACATATCTCTTCCATGTAAAATACTCTTCCAGATCCATGAGTCCCCCTGCTTTGGTTGAACTACTAGAAAATTTGCTTTTTTTGCAGTATTTTGTGCTCATCTGAGATGCCAAGAGAGAATTCGGTTCAGTTATGATTTTCCAAGCTTTGCTTCCCAAAAGCACTTGATTCATCAAAGCACTTTTCCTTATTCCTAACCCACCTACTGCTTTAGGTTTACAGAGTTGGTTCCAGTTTTTCAAATGCAGCTTTCTCTTAGTGGTATCATGTCCCCACCAAAAGTTCCTTGTGATTCTGTCAATCTCATTGCAAACCTGTACTGGGGCTTTGAAACAGGTCATTTGATAATTTGGCAAACTTGCCAGAGTCGATTTAATCAAGGTTAATCTCCCCCCGGGGAAAACAAATGTGTTTTCCAGCCATTCAATTTTGATTGAAATTTTTTAATCAAAGGTTGAAAGAAGGCTTTCTTCTTGCTAATAAGGTCCATATTCATTCCAAGGTACTTGCCAGGCTTATCAACCAGTTTAACTCCTAGTATACCTTTGAACCATCTCTTGTTTTTTCTTGGACAATTGGGGCTTATAAAAAATTCTGACTTTTCCAAATTCAGTTTTTGCCCCGAAATATGACAGAAATTTTTCATGATCTCCCTTACACGTCGGCAAGAATGGACAGTTGCCCTAAAAAAGATGTAACTATCATCTGCAAACATGAGATGGTTTATAGGAGTACTTTCTCTGCTTAGTTGAATACTTTCAATTCTGCCTTGCTGTTGTTCTCTAATTAACATTAGAGAAAGAATGTTTTGACAAAGAATAAAGAGGAGGGGGATAGATGGTCACCTTGTCTGAGTCCTTTTACTGGTTTGAAGCAAGATCTAGAAGGAGGTTGTAGATACACATTGCTGGATTAGATTGATCCAACGTTGGTCAAACTCCATTGCTTCCAAAACTACTTTTAGAAAATCCCAATTTATACGGTCATAAGCTTTGTTCATGTCAAGCTTAAGAGCCCCTAAGAAACCCTTTCCTTTTTTCTTTCTTCTCACTGTTTCAAGGATTTCTCCTCCCAAAATAACATTATCAGAGATGGCTCTTTTTTTAATAAAAGCCGATTGTAGTGGAGAGACTATAGCTTCCAATACTGATTTCATCCTATTGACTAACACTCCTGCGATTATTTTGTAAGCAAAGTTGCAGAGGCTAATTGGTCTATAGTTCGCCACTTCTTTCGGATCTTTCTTTTTCGGGATTAGAGCGATGAAGGTCTTGTTTAACTCCTTAAGCAAGTGGCCCGAATTTAGAAAGTGGAGCGTGACTTCAGTAGTCTGACTTCCCACAATGTCATAATAATGGTGGAAAAAGGCTCCAGGTTTTCCATCTGTACCTGGGGCTTTTAATCCATTTAATTGGAACACAACTTCTTTAACCTCTGCTTCAGTAAAAGGCTTACTAAGCACTTGTTTATCTTCATCTGTAAGGATCAACATATAAAGGTCTTGGAGTATATTCCGTACATCCGATAAAGATACTTGTTCAGTTTCATAAAAGAGGTTTTTGAAGACCTGAGTGAATTCTTCTTCAATATCTTATTGCTGGTCCAGGATCTTCCCATCACTCCTTCTTGTGATTTGAGTGATTCTGTTTCGCATTCTTTTCCTTGAAGTAATTGTGTGGAAATCTTTTGTATTGCGCTCTCCTTGCATAATCCAATTTGCTCTTGACTTCTGCATCCACATCAATTGTTCTTCCTCTAGGATCTTTTCAAGTTGCTTTCTCACCTTTCATTCCCTATCTTGACAATCTTGATTAGCTAAATTATTCTGTAGGATCTGGAGTTCCTCTTCTAACAATCTCTTATTTTCATGAATTAATCCGAAGACTTCTTTATTCCATCTCCGAAGATCGTCTCTTGATATTTTGAGTTTCTGTACAAGTTTGTAAGCAGGATATCCATTGGTTTCCGTGTTCCATGCCTCTTGTACCACTTCCTTGCTTTGGGGGTGGGTTGTCCACATGACCTCAAATCTATACGAGTGTTTCCTATAGCCCATATCTTTCTCCAAGTTCAAAACCATTGGGCCATGATCGGATATCATAACAGGTAAATTTGTCAACATTGCATTATCAAAAAGTTTAAACCAAGAAGGGGTTGCAAAAGCCCTGTCCAATCTTTCCCAAGTATATCTGGGCCCATCCCTTTTATTGCTCCAAGTGAAATGGTTACCTTTAGTTGGTAGTTCAGCCAGGTCACAAACATTCAAGTATTCAAATAAATCTTTTGTTCCTTCAATCATACTGCTTGAGCTAGTTAGTTTGTCACTGCATTTAAGAACTTGATTGAAGTCGCCCAAAATTAACTACACTCCATTGTTGGGTATTTGTTTTTTTCATTTATGCTAGTTGTGCCCATATCTTCTTTCTTTTTCTTTGCTCTGGATGACCATATATGCAGGTTAACCAGAACCTTTTATTATTAAACTCTACATACATGAAAATTTAATTTTTATTCATTGAGAGGATTTGCACCGATACAGAGTCATTCCACAACATCAAAATACCTCCCCCTTTGCCCCTACTAGATACTCCTTCTACATAAGGATAATTCCAACTTTTAACTAAGCTAGCTGCCTTAAACACTAAATGCTTTGTTTCCATTTAAAAAACATAAGACAGGATTATATTTTCTAATCAGGTCTTTACCTTTTGATACTGTCAGAGGTCGACCCAATCCTCTGACATTCCAACAAAAGAAACCCATGGCAGCTTGGGAGGCTGTTGAGGGACAGCCTGCCTGAGCCCTTCAGCTGCTTTAGTATTGTTCTCATTTGGTTCACTGTCTTCCTGAGCTGAATCAGCTTCCTCCACCCTTAACCTGGTGCATCTACTAGTCTCAGGATCCTTTTGTGTGTCTTCCTCCATCTCATCTCTTTGCCGCTTCCTTATGTTTTCTTCTCGTGCTTCTTGTTCGACCTACTCATTTTGAAATGGAGAATTATTTAGTAAAGCCCTAACCAGCTCATCTTCTTCTATTGCACACCTAAAACCCGGACCAATCTCTAGAAGAAGTGAGTTCTACACCGATTGCTCCGCTTCTGAGGAAAGAGTGTCCTGCTCCGGTATTACCTCTAGGCGAGTCCCTGAACCTTGTATATTGAATATGTGCAGAGAACTCCCAATATTTCTCAAGTTATCTGGATTTTCATTCTCCACAATGATCTCCAGTTGGAAAGTGATGTCTTCTGTACTCATTTATCCCCCTTCCCTATTCCTCCTCTCACCCATAGCACTATTTTCTGCTCTATCTGCAGTCTGATGTGCATTTTCATCAAGTCTTGCATTTGTAAAAAGGGCTCCACCTCTAGGAAAGCTTATCCATCGAGGATCATTGTTTAAAACTTGGAGATGTGGATCATTCATATGCCTCTGCTGTAAACCTGCTAACATGTTTTCGCTATGTCGAACCATTTCAGAACACACATGCTCAAATCTGGATTGCTCTCTAGCCAATTCGAACATAAAGTCATCGTAGTCAGCAAAATTCTGAAAGCCTTCACCATGTCTCTCGTGGATTCTTTGCATCCTTTCCATGGAAATATCGAACTCAGCCATGGATCAGAAATAGGGCTGAAAGGAGGGTAACCTGCCTCCCGTTCCTGACTATTTTGAGATTGGTTTCCTCTTCTTCTGTTGCTTTGCGCCAGTTGGACTAAGTCTGCCTGTAGTGAAGCAATTCTGGCATCAAGGTTGGTAATGAATTCCAGTTCCCTATTATGCCTTCCTTGAGTAGTGAAGTCATTTTCCATTCTTTCAGCAGGAGAATCAATGTCAGCTTCATATCCCTCATCAATAGCAAAAACATCATTGTAATCTGCATTTGCAACTGTATCTCCTGATTATGTTATTTGATGAGTATTCTGTTGCTGTGGCTCATTGTCATTGTCATCATTTGACGGAGGTGCCTCCACGATTCTGTTGTCATTGTTTTTGCATGGCTCCTTGGCTCCTTGATATTGACTTCTTGTTCTAGTTGTGAATGAAGGCTGGTATTATTTTGATCTTGAGGGGAAAGTTGGTTGTTCTCCTGAATTCTGAGTACTCCTGGAGGTCTCTCCCTATCAAGTGATGGATAGTTTTGTTGTTGTTCAGAACTGGTGGCTTCAGCTTGGCCTTCTACTCGTCCTCCATATGCCTCTGGTTGCCTTTGCCTTGGTCTGTAATAAATTCTGGTGGTGCGACGACTGGCTCTATTCAGAAAAGCCCTCATCCGATTTGTGTACATCGGTTGGTCTGGTTCCACCTCAATGGGTACTCCCAACCTCTCGCTCATGTCTTGCATGCGGATATTAATTGCTCTTTCAATCTGGTGAAATTCCCAGGTGTAGTTTGGGTGTGTGTGCCCGATCCTCCCGCAGTTGAGGCAGAGTTTGTGAACTCTTTCGTAGCTGTAAGTGACCCATTGTGTAGTGCCATCATCTCTTTCTAGGGTACAGCCTGGAGCTAGAGGTTCCATAGGATCTATGAGGATGCGAATCCTTATGAATCTGATGTTTCTGGGTCTGATGTCTTCCCAATCAACACCCAATACTTCCCCAGCTCCTCTTGCTAACCTTTCTGCGATGCTAGGTTGTTGATATTCATAAGGGAGACCAAGTAGATGGGCAACACTTTTATTCTACATAATTTGACTTCCTCCAGTGGTGTATTTGGGCTCTAGGGGACCATTGCAAAGAATGCTCCTTCAAAATTCCATGGGCCTCCATGAACAGCTACTCGTCGATCAATCTCCCTGTTAAAATGAACTATATATCTCTCACCACTATGCCCCATCACAGTTGCCCTTCCAGTTAGTTCCCATGCATCATTTATCTGCTCTTGGACAAAGTTGGTATTGAATCGTCTTATGTAAACAAGGAAACCCACCACACATTCTTCACCTTCATTTCTTCTATAGGCTAGCTCCTGGGTTGTAACCCTGAATCTTGGACCTCTTTTGTCTCTTATTGTTGGGGCTGGCCTTGGATGCATACCATGAGCAACATTGTCAGCCCTATCTCCACTATCTGGCGATGATGAGTCGCTATCTGTCCAACTGCATTCACGCATAAGAGTAATGCGTGGTCTGTTTGGAGGGTTAAGATTGTTGTCATTCATGGTTGGCCTTTGTTTCCAGTTGCTGTTTTTCTGTTCTGAAGGAAGTAAAGGTTTGGACGAGTAGGGATGGGTGTAACCAGAATGATAAGAAAGTAGGGTTTCAGTTCTGGTTTTGGGAAAAGAGGGGGGAGGTGGAATATTAAAGGCCTTCTTTGTTAGAGAGGAGTATGAAGGTTCTTGGGTATTCAATTGAGAAGAGGGAGATAAATAAGGGTTGGATTTCCTTTCAGATCTTCTTTTGATTACTCCTCTCTCAATCCTGGATTTGTGATGCTTCGAAATCTCCATGCTGAGGTAATGGAAGGCCAAAGGGCGATTGAGTTGAGTTTCCGAGAGAAGAAAAGGGTTTGGATTGGGTATAAGTCTTGTGGAAGCGAAACGGAGGAACAAGAAAACTTAAAGCACTGAAACACTCTTTTAGGTTTTCAATAAAATTGGGGTAATAAAAACCTTGCAGCGAATATAATTGGGAGTCAGGACGTTCTGATTTGGCTAAACAAGGAGACTCAATTAGGTGTGCAGGGAGATTAAATGCAGACAAAGGGTTTAATTGGTTTGATAACCGAAGTTTTCACGTGGGGGGAACAATGATTACGAATCAAAGGCTTACTAAAAGACAAAAGGGAAGGCTAAAAGGGATTTGAATACAGCGAGGAACCAAGATAGACTAGGAAAAATGAAACTTGTTAAGATAAAAGGTCAAACAAAAGGACAAAACATGAAAATGAAATAATAAGTGAACAAAATAGGGTTCCGATACTGGTTCCGGTAAAAAATTTTAGGTTTCTGATTGGGAAAATGCTTCGAAGGAGATAGGCTCTCGAGAGAGAATTTGCTGACGTCAGTCAGGTGGGAATAGATTTTTGGGTAATTTGAAGTTAAACTGCCAAATTTAGGAACTTAATTTTGTCAAAATTAAAGTTTGGAGTGGTAATATAACACTTTTTGCCAAATTGGAGGCCAAATAGGAAAATAAGTCGTATTAATTTGATTGATATATCTTTGTTTGTTGGTAAGCTGTGTTAAGTTGGTGTGGTATTCTATTTCATAAAAGTATGGGATAATGGTATGTACTATATATACATAGAGGACAAAAAAATTATTTAGTGTTGATTTTCTTTTCTTTTTTTTTTAAGGATGAAATTCAAACTCTTAACTATAGTTATTAAATTCGGACCGGTTTGTTGGTTCGATTGGTCAACTCGGTGATTCGAGACTTGAACCGGCCTGGGTCATTAATGGACCGTTTATGACTCGATGAAAATTGTTAAAATTCGTTGACCTAGACGGATTTTATTGACCTAGATCATATTTTTTCGATAAAATTATCTTTTTAGCTTTATTTATGTGTAATTTTTTTGACATGATATAAGGGTAATATAGTTGTTGATGCCAAAAATATACCGACAATCGGCATCACATAGATCGAGCTCCGAGCGAGGCTTGCAAGAGAGTAACACCATCTAAAGAGGTCCCCCTGTGGT
Organism: Corchorus olitorius; assembly: GCA_001974825.2. Classification (NCBI taxonomy): domain Eukaryota; kingdom Viridiplantae; phylum Streptophyta; class Magnoliopsida; order Malvales; family Malvaceae; genus Corchorus; species Corchorus olitorius. The sequence goes on along the minus strand of AWUE01020588.1, from coordinate 68,043 downwards.
GTTTGAGGGGGGACCTCCTCCGACAGTCAAGTCAGTGAGGTCCACTTTCAGTGTTGTGAGTGTTTGTGTGGAGGGTGATAGAGCATAATAGAGCTTAATTCACATAATAGAACTCCTCTTTAGCTTATGAGGTAGATGGTCATACCTTGGCTATTTATATAGCTTAGAGATTAGAGTTTTGCTAGTGGGCTTTAGGCTAGATCGGCCCGAATGATGAATATTTTGACCACAACATTATCCCCCCAGTCGTGAGAGCGATCATAAAGTGGTCAAACGAGCGACTTGCCTTTTTGTGTTATGGAGACGTTCGTCGTGTTAGTTTATACTCCATTCGGAGTTCTTGTAGCGTTTACTCCGTTGTGGAGTTCGTTTAGTCTTCGTTTAGTTTAGTTTATACTCAATCGCGGAGTTCGTTTCATGTAGTTTATACTCGATCGCGGAGTTAATTTGCCAATATCCAAGACGAACATCGTTCTAGTACCAAGGTCCGACGAACGTAGCTAATGTGGTTTAATTTATGCATATACATAATAGTAAATAAGACATTTTAATGTTGCACAATAATTGATAAAGAATTAGCCAAATCTGACCTCAAAATCGGAAAGAGGACGCTCGGAAACCTTAGGAACCGGTCTAATTTTTCTGTGAACCGGTTTGGTTTTGGTCGAACCGGGTGGTCAAAGTTTCTGGTTTGACTCGGTTTAGTCAACGGTCTGATGAACCGTCAAAGTCAACGTCTGACTGTGCGCCACGTGGCACGATTTGGTTGTCGAACGAGATGATGTGGCTTTGCTGACGAGGCATGATGACGTGGCAAATGATGTCAGATCTGATGACGTGGACCATTAAAAAGTTGCCACGTCATCCAAAGTTGACCAAGAGGGTAGCGGCGCGTGAAAACCTGTGCAATCGGCGGGTCGGCGGTTGACCGGCTCGTGGGAGCGCGTTCTGGCTCCGTTTGCCGCCAAATTTTGCTGGCAGCCTCGAATCGGTGTCCTCTATCCTCCGGTGCTGGCGGTGTCGCAAGGAGGTGGCCAGATCTTGGCGGATCTGAGCCAACGGCCGGGGGTTGATGGAGAGAGAGGCGGCGGCGCGTGGTGGCGCGTGCGGCCATTTCCGGCGGTGGAACTGGATGAAATTTTGATGGTTAACTCGTCTCATCGAGAGGAATCTGATGGTGGTGGTGGTTCACTGAGAAGATGGCCGGATTTCGGCGAGATCTCAAACAGACGGTCGTCGGAGCTAAAAAGTTAACCGAAAAGAGCAAAGCTTTTTGCTCGTTTCCCACAGACGGCGCCAAATGTTGATGCCAAAAATATACCGACGATCGGCATCACATAGATCGAGCTCCAAGCGAGGCCTGCAAGAGAGTAAAACCATCTAAAGAGGTCCCCCTGTGGTGTTTGAGGGGGGACCTCCTTCGACGGTCAAGTCAGTGAGGTCCACTTTCAGTGTTGTGAGTGTTTGTGTGGAGGGTGATAGAGCATAATAGAGCTTAATTCACATAATAGAACTCCTCTTTAGCTTATGAGGTAGATGGTTATACCTTGGCTATTTATATAGCTTAGAGATTAGGGTTTTGCTAGTGGGCTTTAGGCTAGATCGGCCCGAATGATGAATATTTTGACCACAACAATAGTATTTACATAAATTTAGCTACTGTTTATACCTCAATTTATAATTGAGGGTAAATTGGTCTTCACATAAATATAATTAAGATGTGTGGTCAGGATTAGATCAAAAATCCTAAAGAAACTAGGTTTCTGCACCACCCTAGTTCTAATAGAATTAGGAAAATCTTATAATTAATTGCAAGGGATGAAATTTATTAATTATTAAATAAATAATAATTATTTTTCTGAATAATTATTATTAAAAACATCATCTATGCCGCCCCTACCTAGGAGAGTGGCAAAGAAAATCAAACAGAAGCAGTTTCCTTTAATATTGTTGTCTACTAGGGAGGCAAACAGTAAAAAAGGAAAGTTGCTTATCATCTACCCATGAGATGAAAATACCTCATGGACTTGATGAGAAGGTCCAAAGTCGTCTCCCATGTAGAGGAGAGGCCGCCCACTTCCCTGAGGAGCTATTTTTCTCTTCTTGCAGGAAGGAGGCAGAGAGCTAAAGTTTGTCAGCAAGAGAAACATCTACGTACGTGAGAGAGGTGATCGATCGTTAACAATCATAAAAATAAAATTCCCAACAAACTCCTAACTAAGTAGATAGGGCAAGTAGGGGTCGATCCCACAGAGAAGGGTGATAGATTTTATCCGAAAATTTAGTCCTTAAAATCTCTCAAAAACAACACAGAAAACAGAAGTTGACAGAAAACAATTAAACAGAAAACAATGAGACTAGAAAACAAAGCAAAGTAAATTAAATCTAAGTCTATAGCAGATAAGAAAGAAAACAATAATTAAGGATATACTTCTTCACCAATGGTAGAAAACAATCAAATTAATTATGGGTCCTTGATTTAAAAGATAAATTCAATATTAAATTCAAGATGATAAATGACCTAGGGAAAACCCTAACATGCTATTTAGGTAAGATTTCTCGCAAGAGCTTAAATTACCCCTTTTTCCTCCTAACTCATCAATTAGCCGCAAAGCCTTAAAGATTTGCTAGGATTCAAAGCATTAAGTTTTATTAATTCTTTCACACATGCTTAATAAATAAAACCATACAACAACCAGATAAATCTGATCACTAGCATGCAAACCCAATTAACCCGCCGTCAAGCGCAGCTAATTTGCTACATACGATCAAACATGAACGTCAATCCGCTATTTGATCTAGCCAACAATCTCTCAAATTACCTCTTTACTGGCCACATAAATCAATAAAGATCAAGATTGTAGAATTATAACAGAGTTTAACATGCTAACTATCAAGAATAAAATACCAAATTATAAGAACAGAAATCTCACCATATTTAATTAATTGAATTCACCAAAGGATCAGAAGTATTAAGAATTTAGCTACCCATGGATTCGGGAAAATCCATGAGCGGCATAAGAGTACTTACAGGACCTTGGAGGGGCGAAATCTCCTTACAAAATAGCTAAGTATGCCGCACCTCCCTATTGCTAGAGAGGGGGGACGGCACCCTTTGGCCTAAAAAACTAGATCTAAAACTAATTGGTGTATGAGGTGTGTAGGTGTGTGATTTGTGATACAGGAGGTGGCTATTTATAGTGGAACTAATCCTAAGAATTCCAATCCTAACTTGGAAAGGAGTCTAGGCCGGTTTTAGGGTCTAACTTGGAGTCCAAGTTGGATTAAAAGTCATCCTAAAGTAGAATCCAAGTTAAAATACGATCCTGAAATTTTGCTGAATTCGTGCAGAAACTTCAATGGCATTTTCGGACTTGAAAACGGCAGAACTGGGTCTTGGACTTCAAAGGAAAGTTGTAGATCTCGGAGTTAGCTTTCCAACGAGTACTCATGGGCTTCAAACGGAGGTCTGAGCAGAAAGTTATGAATTGTCTACCAAAACTGCTCCTGAATCCTAATCCTGTTAGGACTAGAATCGGGAATCTACGGGATTTTGGTGTTTCCTTGGATTTAAGAGTCATTAATTGGGATTTTAATTCCAATTAATATTTTATATGGGTTGAGTATCTTCCCATATAAATTATCCATAAATACCAAAGCTTGAAGGCTTATTCATGACTTGTCTTCAATTAAAACTCCAATTCTTCAATTCTTCCTCTTGAAATAAATCTTCAATGGTCTTCAAGTCTTCAAATTATCTTCAAATGGTCTTCAAACACGAACTCCGAATCTCCAAATCTATGCTCAAAATTGCTTTGCTCAAATCTTTGTAAAAAGTCATCAAAATAGCTACAAAAATAGTGAAAAATAACAATTTCTCATTTTCACATCCCTTAAAGACTAAAAACACAAATATTAATAAAATAGCATATAATTAAGCATAAATGGGTCTAAAAACATAGTAAAATAGCTATAAAAATAGGGTCAATTTTGGCTCAATCATATTCCCCCACACTAAATCTTTGCTAGTCCCTAGCAAACTAGTGTAGAAAAACTATGAAAAACACTAAACTTGAACACCTAAGAGACTCTATAATCCTAAATTAATGCAAATCAAAATTCAATTTTAATTTAAACTCTTCAAAAACTTTGAATGCATACACATATTAAGGATCAACATAATTATGAAATCAAAATAACAAAGAATCATAAGAGCACTCAATTCAAAAGATCAATAAATAACAAGCATCTTTATTCTTAAGTAACCATAATTAAAGTAGTTCTAATCACTTACCATTCATCACATCCTATAACTACTTCTTTCCATAAGCTTATGTCTTCATCTTTATACTCCATTACTCAAATGAATGCATATCACAGATACAAATCAAGGGTTTACGTGCGGGTTATAATAGATTTTTTAAAGGGTAATTAGTTTTTTTAGAAAATTGAGGTTATTAACCTCGAAGTGTTCATGATTTGGGGTTACTAACTACCCGTTTTTTGAGGCTACTAGCACTCTAGAAGGACTCCTTCTTTTATTTTTTTCAGAGGGACAATATTTCTGCAATTCCATGCCTCTTATCCTCTTTCCAAGGGTTACTAACTCCTTTTGTTAAAGAAAAGAGTGACAACAATGGATTGATTTTTTTTTTATAAAGTATGCAGAAATACCTCTTCTCCTCTTGCATGAAAGCACTTCTTTTTGAAAAAGATTTTTTTTTAACTACCCTTTTATATAAGTAGTCCCCCACACTTGTTCTTGATATATCCATAACATACTATCAAAATTGTAATTTCAATCAAAATTGGACACAAGTTCTAGAAATAGATAATCATAGAAATAATGAACAATATGCTTTTATCACAAACTTCAATTATACCTAATCTAAGAAATCAGATATCATGCTATAAATCAATCAATCAAATAAAATATTCTTAAAAATTCTAAGTATTCTTCAATCATAATCAAATCAATCAATTAATATATGCAAAATTTTCAAAATTCTCGAAAAAATTATGGCATATTTTAAGATTATTATGCATGCAGACTCTCTATTAAACTAGACTCTCTCCCCCACACTGAAAAGACACATTGTCCTCAATGTGGAAACACATATGAAATTGACACAAACAATTATAGTATGCATGGTCATGTGGTTTATTTAAATGCATGAAATAAAAACTAACACTAACAATTAATTCACATCAAAGAACAGGCAAGCAATTAAAGCAATAATCAAGGAAAAATAATGTAAGGAAAATTAAAAAGATAGAGTTAAAGAAAGCTTCTCTGTTTGCAGGCATAAGCTCCATCATTGCTTCTGAAACTGGACTCCTTTCGTATTCATCTTGCAATTGTCCAAATTAAGCTCCATTTGCTCTCCTTCGGTTCTTCATGTAAAATCATTGGGTTGCCTCCCAATAAGCGCCTTTCTTTAAGAGTCTTTGGCTAGACTGTCTTAAAGAAATTATTCTTCAAGGGTGAAGGAATTATGGGTATATTCTTTCAACAATTCCACGATGATTTTGAGAGTTTCATTGATGGCTTTGAGAACTTCAAGTTGAATTTTATCAAGACTTGAAATCATCACAGGGTATGTGGCGGCTTGGAATGGTGATGGCACGGGCATGGCCGGTGGTGGCACGGGCTTAACCGGTGGTGTCACGGTGAATGGCCGGTAATGGCATGGTAGTGGCGCAGAAATCGGCGGATATGGCCGGGTAGAAGCTTGAGATGGCCAGGCTGATGGCTGGCTTAACCGGGCAGGTGGCGCGGGTGGCTAGGCATGGTGCACGGAGGTTGCTTCTTTGGGTTGATATGGCCGGGCATATGGCTTGACTGTGACCGATCCTAACCGGGCATGAGGCACGGATGAAACAGGTGGTACCGGGCATGGCCGGGCATAAGACTTGGAGAGTAGCGCGGATGGCGCGGAGGAAGACAGGCTCGACCAGGCAGGCGGCGCGGATGGCCGGTTGTGGCGCGCGGAAGAGTCTGGGCGTGACCAGGTAGATGGCTTGAGTGGCCGGGCGATCGGCGCGGAGGATGGCACGGATGGCCGGGCCATGGCCGGGCATGTATCTCGGCGTGGCTCGGTTGTGGCTGGTCCTATCCGGGCCATGTGTGAGGATGGTCGGGCCATAGCCGGGTATTGGCCGGCTGGGTTGGCTCGAACATTGCCTTGAGCGTCTTCCTCTGGTTCCTTGGTTTCCATCTTCTGCTTCTCTTCTTGTGGCTGAACTCCATGCTCGTTGGTTTTTTGCTTCTTCTTTGAGGCTGAAAACTCCGTCCTTCTCGATAGTTCTTCAAACGCGAAGTATGCATTCTTCGGGGTTCTCTTCAATATTGGAGTGCGACTAAAGGAATCAACAAGAACTCGATCTTTGAGTCCTAATCCTCCATAGAAGATTTGGATAAGAGATCTTCTATTGTATCCATGTTGAGAGCAATCGATACACAACTTCTTAAATCTCCCCCAAAATTGGTGGAAATTCTCGTCGTAGCGTTGTCGAATGTCTTTTATCCTTTGTCTTCCTTTGGCAATCTGATCAGGCTTTGTTGATGAAGATTCTTCTCGGGCTCCTATCTTAGCAGTTTTAACACTCACAACACAAACAAACTTGTTAAAGTTCAATGGCGTTTGAGATGAAATTCTAGGGTGGATTATATCACCGTCGAATTCCATGGTCAATGAACCATTGAATACATCAATCTTGGTATGGGAAGTTCTTAAGAAAGGTCTTCCTAATAAAAGAGAACATTGATCCTTCGAATGTTCCATCTCCATAACGAAGATGTCAATAGGAAAAATCAAGTGTTCAACTTGAATTAAGACATTCTCTAGAACACCTTTGAGATGAACCAAAGATCCATCAGCTAACTGCAGAATCACATCAGTATTTTTCAAAGGACCAAGATTTAAAGATTGATAAAAAGAATAAGGCATAACACTTAAAGAGGCACCTAGATCTAGCATAGCATTCTCTATGACTCTTTTTCCAATAGAACAAGTAATAGAAAACGTACCTGGATCCTTGCACTTAGGAGGTAAACTCTTTTGAAGCACGGCAGAGACATTAACTCCAGCACTTACCTTACCTTGTAACTTTTTCTTGTTGGTACAAAGTTGCTTAAGTAACTTTGCATAGTTTGGAATTTGTTGAATGGCATCAAGAAGTGGGATGTTGACCTCAACTTTGCGCAGTATCTCCAAAATATCTGGATCATCATCTTCTTTCTTTGACTTCTTCAATCTTGATGGAAAAGGTGGCGCAGCATCAGTCTTGGAATCCTTCTTGTCAGTGGCGGTTTCCTTGGCTTTTTCCTTGGTGGTGGCGCCATCTTTTCTGGGCTCATCTTCGATCTTGATTTCTTTGTCAGGCATTAACAATTCTTCTTTGGTGTAGCTCGGCTCTCCTTCACCTTTTGCGGCATGGGTTGGATAGGGGTTTTCCAACTCTTTTCCACTCCTTAAAGTGATTGCACTTACATTCTCCTTCGGAGGTACCTTTGTTGTGATGGGATCCTTTGTTGACCTTGTGTCTTGAGCTCGCTCATGTCACTAGCCAATTGACTTATTTGTTTCCTCATCATCTCCATAGCTTCTCTCAATTGTTGCATCTCGATAGCTTGTGAAGATTGTTGGAAATTAGGCCTTTGATAATTCATTGGCCTTCCGTGATAGTTACCTTGGTTCCCATATTGTTGACTTGGTTGCTCGGCTCTCCAATAAGGTTCAGGCTTCCTTTGATATGCTCCTTGCATTCCAACAGCATTGACTTCTTGCGCGGTGTGTTCCAAAGAAGGGCACTTATCAGTGTAGTGTCCTTGCTTACAAATTCCGCAAATCTTAGGCACACTTGAAAAATTCGCATTGAATAAATCAGTGAGCGCAGCGACTTGTTGATTTGTCTCTTGAAGTTGTTGCTCCAGTGAGGTGGAATGGATAGAGACTTCATTGATTCTTCTTGTATCGCCTTGTCTTGAATAGTCTTCTCGAGATCCGAATTGTTGAGTGTTGGCAGCCATGTTCTCCACTAAAGTCCAAGCATCGGTGGGAGTTTTGTCTATGAAAGCACCTCCACTTGCAGAATCTATGGAAGATCTGTCAAACGGTAGTAATCCTTCGTAGAAGTATTGGATCAACAACTGTTCAATGATTTGATGATTGGGGCAGCTCGCACATAGTGTCTTGAATCGTTCCCAATATTCGTGCATTGTTTCTCCATGGCGTTGCTAAATTCCGCAAATCTCTTTCCTTATACTTGATACCTTGTGAGCAGGAAAGTACTTTTCCAAGAACAACTTCTTAAGGCTCGTCCAAGATGTGATTGAACCGGTTGGTAAGAGGTACAACCAATCTTTTGCACGATCCACAAGAGTGAACGGAAAGGTTCTTAGCTTGAATTGGTCTTCAGTGATACCTTGAATATTTGTTGATGTGCAGGAAATCTGGAAATCGGTTAGATGTCGGTGAGGATCTTCTCCAGATAGACCGTGAAACTTAGGTAAAATCTGAATAAATCCAGATTTAATCTCAAAATTTGCAGTCGTATCCGGGTATCGAATTGCTAAGCGTTGTGCATTGACGTTTGGTGCAGACAGCTCTCTCAAAGTTTTAGGTTCTTCTTCGTTTGCCATGTCTTGTGACGATGTTGAAGCAGCAGATCTAAGAGAAGTTGATTGAGAACTCGAATTGGATGGCTCCTCTTCTTGTTGTCGATTTGATTTCTCCTTCCTTAACGAAAATAGTGTTCTTTCTGGCTCTGGATCAAATTCAAAATCTTTTGTACCACTACTTCTTGTCTTTGGCATACAAATTCCTAATAAAACTCAAAAACTCAAAAGAAAATTGTTAGTAGTAAAAGTTCTTAAACAAAATTTAAAATTAAAGACAGAAAATAAAGAAAATATATTTATTTATTTTTAAAAACGCAAGAACAAGAAAATTTTTTTATTTATGACGCAGAAAAAAAAAATTTTTTAAATGACGCAAAAAAAAAACTTTTTTTTTATAAAACGCAAAAACTCTTTTTTTTTGTGACGCAGAAACAAAATTTTTTTTTTATGACGCAAAAATACAAAACTTTTTTTTTTCTTTGACGCAAGACTAAAAAAAAATTAAAAACGCAAAACAAAAAGATTTTTTTTTTTCGACGCAAAAACACAAAACAAGTTTTTTTTTTTTAAAACGACGCAGAACACACAAAATTAAAACGCAAAATAAATTTTTTTTTAAAAGAAAACGCAGAGACTAAGAAACAAAGAGAAAATTCCCAGGATTCGTCTTCAGATTAGTCTATTTTTCCTTCCCCTGGCAAAAACCAGAAAAAGTTCCCTTCCCCGGCAACGGCGCCAAAATTTATGATCGGTCGTTAACAATCATAAAAATAAAATTCCCAACAAACTCCTAATTAAGTAGATAGGGCAAGTAGGGGTCGATCCCACAGAGAAGGGTGATAGATTTTATCCGAAAATTTAGTCCTTAAAATCTCTCAAAAACAACACAGAAAACAGAGGTTGACAGAAAACAATTAAACAGAAAACAATGAGACTAGAAAACAAAGCAAAGTAAATTAAATCTAAGTCTATAGCAGATAAGAAAGAAAACAATAATTAAGGATATACTTCTTCACCAATGGTAGAAAACAATCAAATTAATTATGGGTCCTTGATTTAAAAGATAAATTCAATATTAAATTCAAGATGATAAATGACCTAGGGAAAACCCTAACATGCTATTTAGGTAAGATTTCTCGCAAGAGCTTAAATTACCCCTTTTTCCTCCTAACTCATCAATTAGCCGCAAAGCCTTAAAGATTTGCTAGGATTCAAAGCATTAAGTTTTATTAATTCTATCACACATGCTTAATAAATAAAACCATACAACAACCAGATAAATCTGATCACTGGCATACAAACCCAATTAACCCGCCGTCAAGCGCAGCTAATTTGCTACATACGATCAAACATGAACGTCAATCCGCTATTTGATCTAGCCAACAATCTCTCAAATTACATCTTTACTAGCCACATAAATCAATAAAGATCAAGATTGTAGAATTATAACAGAGTTTAACATGCTATCTATCAAGAATAAAATACCAAATTATAAGAACAGAAATCTCACCATATTTAATTGATTGAATTCACCAAAAGATCAGAAGTATTAAGAATTTAGCTACCCATGGATTCGGGAAAATCCATGAGCGGCATAAGAGTACTTACAGGATCTTGGAGGGGCGAAATCTCCTTACAAAATAGCTAAGTATGCCGCACTCCCCTATTGCTAGAGAGGGGGGACGGCACCCTTCGGCCTAAAAAACTAGATCTAAAACTAATTGGTGTATGAGGTGTGTAGGTGTGTGATTTGTGATACAGGAGGTGGCTATTTATAGTGGAACTAATCCTAAGAATTCCAATCCTAACTTGGAAAGGAGTCTAGGCCGGTTTTAGGGTCTAACTTGGAGTCCAAGTTGGATTAAAAGTCATCCTAGAGTAGAATCCAAGTTAAAATAGGATCCTGAAATTTTGCTGAATTCATGCAGAAACTTCAACGGCGTTTTCGGACTTGAAAACGGCAGAACTGGGTCTTGGACTTCAAAGTAAAGTTGTAGATCTCGGAGTTAGCTTTCCAACGAGTACTCATGGGCTTCAAACGGAGGTCTGAGCAGAAAGTTATGAATTTTCTACCAAAACTGCTCCTGAATCCTAATCCTGTTAGGACTAGAATCGGGAATCTACGGGATTTTGGTGTTTCCTTGGATTTAGGAGTCATTAATTGGGATTTTAAATCCAATTAATATTTTATATGGGTTGAGTATCTTCCCATATAAATTATCCATTAATACCAAAGCTTGAAGGCTTCTTCATGACTTGTCTTCAATTAAAATTCCAATTCTTCAATTCTTCCTCTTGAAATAAATCTTCAATGGTCTTCAAGTCTTCAAATTATCTTCAAATGGTCTTCAAACACGAACTCCGAATCTCCAAATCTATGCTCAAAATTGCTTTGCTCAAATCTGTGTAAAAAGTCATCAAAATAGCTACAAAAATAGTGAAAAATAACAATTTTTCATTTTCACATCCCTTATTCTTAAAGACTAAAAACACAAATATTAATAAAATAGCATATAATTAAGCATAAATGGGTCTAAAAACATAGTAAAATAGCTATAAAAATAGGGGCAATTTTGGCTCAATCAAGAGGCATGAGATTTTCAACCTCACACTTCCTCAATATAGTCGACCTAACATAGTGGAGGAATCACCTAGCCCTTTTCCCCTCCCCAGGAGGCAAAACTATAACTTTGCATTTTGTTCAATTAAGGACAAAATGGTAAAATTGGCCAATTGAGAAGGCCAGAGGCTGCGATTTCTACCAAGGAGCATACCATGATGATCCTTGAGCTATGTAGATCATCTTGGCAGAATTTCACCTTATTCTGACATCAGAGTAAGAACTTATGCCCGGTTTTTAGTTAAAGATATTTTGGGAGTGAAACCAAATTCACCATGATAGAGAGCTCGAATTCACTTGGAATTTTTTCCATAGTCTTATGGAGATAATCTAAGCCTACTGGTGAATTTTTGGTTTATTCTGAGTTTGTTTGCAACTTTTGCATTCTTTTCAGTTAAGGACATGTGGCTTTCTCACCCCGGTTTAAGCCATTTTCTTAACTAAGTGTTATTTTCATGATTTGAAGAGCTAAGTATGGTTAAGCATGAGTAATTTCATGGCCTTAGTGTTCAAAGTCCAATTCATGATGTCAAAAGGCCACTACTTAGTCAAATTAGCTGATTTCAGCGCAAAATAAGCAACAAAGACATGCTGAAGTGTGATAGGAAGAAGGAAGAATTATTCATCAACCACCCAGGAGGAAGATTTCCATCTCCCATCCAAGAGAGTGGCGCCCTAGCATCTACCTTTCCCTCTCCCCAATAGTTGGAAACAATCAGAAGTAGAAAGAAGCTTCACTACACCTTCTTGGAAGCTGTCATCTACCTAAGAGGAGGAGTTCACCTTCTTCAGCAAGGCAAGCCCATTAAAGGCAAGCCCATGCCGCCACCTATATAAAGGGAGGCCATTCCAAGGTCTCAGAAGATTCCACATCTCAAAAACCATCTCTCAAAGATTCCGCATCTCAAACATTTCTCCCGAGAAATAAAAAACCAGCTCCTGAAGCTACAAACTTGCTCCGCGCAAAAAACCAAGCTCCGTGCTTATTTTCTCTCTGGCTCTGCGTCATTTTCACTCTTGTTCATCACGAGTTCTTACTCGTTCTTCAAATTTTCCTTGTTTAGATCTTGTCTCAGGACATTCAAACACCCTTTTAGTGTTTTTCCCTTGTTTCAATCTTGTCTCCAGACATAAAAACACCGTACACGTGTTTCTCTCCTATAAATAACAAATCAAATTGTTATTTTTCTTTTCAAATTCAATTGTAATCAAAGCAGATCTCCTAGATCTGATCCAGTTAGAGGAAGGCCCATTTATGAAGAATAGTTTGTACAGATCCAATGATTTAAATGCTCCAGTGTGACTTTGATCCAATCCCCACAATCGCTCTGATCTTTTAATCTGCTGCTCCGCGCACCAGATCCAGTTCTTTACAACTTCTTTGTCAATTTCAGCAAATTGACTGTCACGCCCCTATCCTGTCATAAATTCTACTTCATCTCTAGGTACTTCATCAAAATAAAGCTAATATTCTACTCCTCCATCTCTAGATAATTAATCAAAATAAAGCTAATAATAATTGTTGCTTGAAATGTATGTTGATTATCTAAAAAACATAGTACGCTGCGCTGCGGTCATTTTTTAATCTTGATTGCAATTGTAGGTGGAAGAATTTGGCTTCTGCATAAAGAAGGCCTAATTTTTTGTAGTCAAGGAGCATGTATAGTTGTCGTAGGAAAATTGAATTAGTTGAGAGCATTTGCAGGAGCATATGTAATTTACACAATGCATCACAAAATGATTGTACTTAGCATGGTTAACTGTGCTTTTGGAAATGTGGAAATATAGTAAACATAAGCAACTAATAGAAACCTCAATAAAAAGGAAGTTGATGATAAATAAAAGAAAAAAACTTTTTGTAAAATAAAAAAGGAATAAGGAAATGGTAAATTTAAGTATCAAATAATATAATCAACAAATAAATCCAGATTTACCTCAAAATGTTGCGGTGAGAAGTGAAAACTCCCCATTTTAGGTTATGTTATCCTAAGGCGCTGCTAAATTAAATGGAAGGATCTTATCAACGAACACCTGGAAATTTTAGGAAACAAAAGGGAGTCCATGTGAAACCAATTCAGAGAAATGTTGGGGAAGAATAAACTCATTCAAATAAAAGTGAAGATGAAAAGAAAATAGAGCTGGAATGTCAATAGTTTAAACATTATTGGAGATACATTTATAGCACTAATCCTTTGGAATTCTGCCAGAGGAGTTGAACCGGTAAATCCTAATATCCACACACAATTAATATGTAATTGAAACATACTTAATCATAAATATAAAAATAGTAAATTACAAAAAAGGACAGAAGGAAAAGTAAAGGAGGAAATTCATTGAGGGCCTTTTTAGTCACCCGAAAAGTGAGAAAAGAGCAAAAAAAGCCAAAAGGAGGCACCACATTAATCCTCAATTTGGCCTTTAAGTGATTTCCATAGTCACTAAAAATAATATAGTACAAGCAGGGCGGCTTGCGCTTGCGCTGTAGTCATCTTCTTATTAGGGCTAAAAGTGCATTGCCAAAATTCTACTCCTCCATCTCTAGGTAATTCATCAAAATAAAGCTAATATTCTACTCCTCCATCTCTATATAATTCATCAAAATAAAGTTAATATTAATTGTTGTTTGAAATGTATGTTGATTATCTAAAAAAACATAATACGCTGCAGTCATTTTTTAATCTTGATTGCAATTGTTGAATTAATAGACTAGGGTAGGTGGAAGAATTTGGCTTCTGCATAAGGAAGGCCTAATTTTTTGTAGTCAAGGAGCATCTATAGTTGTCGTAGGAAAATTAAATTAGTTGAGAGCATTTGTAGGAGCATATGTAATTTACACAATGCATCACAAAATGGTTGTACTTAGTATTGGCTAACTGTGCTTTTGGAAATGTGGAAATATACTAAACATAAGCAACTAATAGAAACCTCAATAAAAAGGAAGTCCAATTATAAATTTAAAAAAAAAAAACTTTTTGTAAAATAAAGGCTCAAATCTCAAATAGGTCCCCCAACTTTGCCATAAATCTCAAATAAGAGCCCGAACTTTAAAAAGAGCCAAATAAGGGCCCCAACTTTTAGGGAAAGCTCAATTAGGTCCATTCTATTAAAGTGATTTTTACTTTTAGCTTCAAATTTCGACCATAATGGATGTAATTTTTTCGATTTTAGACTAGAGTACCATTGGCATTTGATAGGAAGATAATTAAGTTTAACCCTACTGTTAATAAGGGTTTTTAACGTAATTAATGTGTTTTTTTAATCCTGAATTAAAAGTTATTTTGTATTTTTATTTTTATTTTATGTTAGTTAATTTCCTAAAACCATAATTACAAAAGTCACATGTCAATTTCTTATTTGTTCACACATTTTTTTTACAGTGTGACTCATGCTCCGATTGTATTAACATAATGAACCTATTTGAGCCTTCCCGAAAAGTTAGGACCCTTATTTGACATTTTTTAAAGTTCGGACCCTTATTTGAGATTTAAGGCAAAGTTGGGTGACTTATTTGAGATTTCAGCCTAAAATAAAAGAGGAATAAGGAAATGTTAAATTCAAGTATCAAATAATATAATCAACAAATAAATCCAGATTTACCTCAAAATGTTGCGGTGAGAAGTGAAAGCTCCCCACTTTAGGTTATGACATCATAAGCCGCTGCTAAATTAAATGGAAGGATCTTATCAACGTCCACCTGGAAATTTTAGAAAACAGAACGGAATCCATGTGAAACTAATTCAGAGAAATGTTAGGGAAAAAGAAACTCACCCAAATAAAAATGAAGACGAAAGGAAAACAGAACTGGAATGTCAATAGTTTACTCATGAATCAACCATTATTGCAGATACATTTATAGCACCAATCCTTTGAATTCCGGCAGAGGAGTTGAACTGGTAAACCCTAATATCCACACACAATGTAATTAAAACACACTTAATCATAAATATAAAAATAGTAAATTACAAAAAATGGCAGCAGGAAAAGTAAGGGAGGAAATTCATCGAGAGCCTTTTTAATCACCCGA
This sequence comes from Corchorus olitorius, assembly GCA_001974825.2. Classification (NCBI taxonomy): domain Eukaryota; kingdom Viridiplantae; phylum Streptophyta; class Magnoliopsida; order Malvales; family Malvaceae; genus Corchorus; species Corchorus olitorius. The sequence goes on along the minus strand of AWUE01020588.1, from coordinate 52,776 downwards.
AAAAGTATGAAAAAAAAAAAAAAAAAAAGCCAAAAGGAGGCACCACATTAATCCTCAATTTGACCTTTAAGTAATTTTCATACTAACTAAGAATAATATACATATTCTCTTATATAAATAAATTTGAACCTCATGCACCACATTACAGATGTCATTATGATAGGTGTATGTGTATGGATTGATTGAACAAAGAACTGACCTCTTAATTGGTTTAAAAGTCGGTCCAATTTTTTCAACATGATTATTAATGTTAATGCATATTTATTTTTCACAAATTGAACCTTATATTCATTGTAAAACCTACCATAATAAATCTCCAAAAATTACCTTTAAAAAATATATCTAAAAATGATATGATCCTCTATATAAATACAAACTTTGTGCGTCGAATATCACTTCATATTCTATTGTTTGCCCTACTTCATTTGACGATCCTGTAAAATTTCTTAATGAGTCATCTAAGAGTCTTAAATGCAATTATTAGTAATTATTAGTAATTAGTAATTTGTTTATATGTCAGTACAGCAAATTAAAAAGGTAATGATGAGTCACCTAAGAGTACTTAGTAGCAAAATCCTAACAAAACCTGGTTGAATCAAGTGGTAAGCGGTTTGTTTCAGTTTAAGCAGCTCTTAGGTTCGAGACTTTGCATACGTAGCCACCGCCTATTGATAGACTTATTAGAAGAGGAATCGGGCCCTGTCTACTTCAGCAAGGCTCATCGAGTAGCCCATATACATGCCGGACACCAACCTGAACCCAAAAGGCTAGACTGATGGTTTCTTGGGTCCTTCATGTATATATGCCACTCAAGCAACCCATCTCTTTATGATGTAAGATGTTTCCCTCACATGTGAATCCCTAACAATCTCCCCCAATTCACTTGTGAGTCCTCATCTCTTCCATGTGCAGTCCAACCCGTCAAGTCTTAAGCCAATTACCGGCCATCCAAGACTTAACCGTGGAGTGCAAGGGAGAAACACTCCACAATCACACGCCCCCGGCTGGCATCACATCAGGTTTACCGTGCGCATGGGCCACATCAATCGAGTAAGCCTAAACTGATGGTTTCTTGGGTCCTTCATGTATATGTCACTCAAAAAAACCATCTCTTTATGATGTGAGATGTTTCTGCCACATGTGAATTCCTAATAAGACTCACTTGTCAAACCCAAATGCGCGACCCAGGTTGAATTCGGATTTGTCAGAGCAAATTTCTAAATACCGGATAAGAAAAAAATCCTGACAAAAAAAGAATGTCAGAAAAAAACTATAATTGGATTTTTTTATTAAAAGAATTGTTATAAATAAATCATCTTTTCAGAATAATTATCCAGTCTTATTCACAGTTCTATTTTGTTTGCAATGCTAAGTTAATATATAGAGGGTTAGCATTTGTTTGTTACTTTCCATGGGAGAGTGATTCTCAGGAGAGTGATTCCTGAGAGAGTGATTTCAAAAAGAGTAATTCTATTGAAAGTAAGTTTGTCATGTTTGGTATGACGAAGGAAAGTCATAATTAAAATACAGAAAAAATAGTTTTAATGGTTTAGTTTATTAGCGCATTCCCAGGAAAATATTTTTAACACTCCAATTTTGTCCTTCCATTTGTTTTAATTTAAGAACATTCACTTAATCAATCATAATACATTTATTCAAGACAGAAGACTTCAACACAAGGGGAGTAACGTGAAACAAAAATGAAAGCAAAAGGGGAGAAATGGAGAGCAAAAGTGGGGAATGGAGTCTGGCGGTAATGGAGGAGAGAAAAGTGATGAGTCTGGCGGCACATTTTTGCTTTGGCGCTAATGATAATTCATGGGTAGTTTTGGAATTTTCATCTGGAAAAACTTTCTCTACCCCCTATGGAAAGGTGTTTTCTCATCTAAGAAGGAAATAGGTGCCTTACAAATTTATTTTCCCACCTAATAAAAACTAACCAAACCATAGAAAGTGTTTCCATCCAATTACTTTCCCTGAAAAGTAACAAAAAATTTGGGTAAACAAACGCTCTCCTAGGGGAAGTAACAATTAAAATCCATGGAGAGTAGTTTCAAGGATTTGATTTATCAGTACGTAGTTTCCATGGAAAATAATTCAATTTTAATAAGGTTTACACTTTCCTTCATGGGTGAGAAAAAACTTTCTCTACCCCTCCCATGAGAGTATTTTCTCACCTATGTAGGAAAGTAGATGCCCTTGAAAATTACTTTCCCACCTTATAGTCTATTGCTTTCTAGGAAAAGTACTACAAAATAAGCTAAGCTAAACAAACGCTTTTTTGTCTATTTTTGTGGATGTATATTGAAGTGAAAAATATTTACTACTAAAAATATTATTTCCAAAAGTTAAAACCCATAAAACCTTTTCTTCGTAGATGATAGTCTGCTTTTCTTGAGGGCAGAGACTGAATGTGATGAAATTTTGGAGATTCTTGATCGTTTTCAGAAAGCATCAGGCCAACAGATTAACATTGAGAAATCAGCAATACTATTTAGCAAGAATGTTCCATGCAGTGTGAGGCAACAAATCTTGAATCATCTGGGAGTGAATCGGCAATTATCATCAGAGAAATATCTTGGGCTACCTATCATGATATGTCGGTCTAAAAAAATGGAATTACAGTTGGTGAAGGACAGACTTATTGCCCGTGCTGAAAATTGGAAAGGAAAGTACTTGTCTATAGCAGGTAAAGTTGCTCTAATCCAATCCATTGCTCAATCTATACCACAATATCTCATAAGCATTTTTAAATTCTCAAAAACGTTTCTACATCAGTTAGATATGATCATTGCAAGGTATTGGTGGGGTGATACTACAGCTAACAGGAAGATACATTGGAAAGATTGGCGTTCTCTCTGTATTTCCAAACTAGATGGAGATTGGGTTTTCGAGATCTAGAAGCCTTCAATCTTGCTTTATTAGTAAAACAATGTTGGAGATTGCTTCATAGTGAGGATTCCTTATGCTATAGAATATTGAAGGCCAAATACTTCAATAATTCTAGTTTTATGAAGGCCTCTATTGGGTGCAATCCATCATTTGTTTGGAGAAGTTTGATGGCTGGCAGACAAGTTCTGATCGAAGGTGCTCATTGGAGAATAGGTTTTGGTCTCAACATTGATGTTTGGAGTGATAATTGGCTTAATAAGCATCCTAGTTTCAGACCAACACCGAAACAAGGGGTCTTGATTCAACCGATGTTTGTGTCAGAATTGATCACTCCCAATCGGCAATGGGATGTTGATAAACTGGAAGCAGTCTTTATGGCAGATGATGTTGATCATATTTTATCCCTCCCTCTACCACTGACCTTTCAAGAAGATAAGCTTATTTGGAACAATTCTGCTGTTGGTATGTATACTGTGAAATCGGGGTATTTTACTGCAAGAAAATTACTTGGCAGAGAAAATCATTCAATTGAGAACAGACCTGCAATTTGGAGACTAATCTGGCGAGCTGAAGTCCAACCGAAAATCAAATTTTTTATTTGGAGGCTGATTTGGGGTATTCTTCCAGGTAAACAGATTCTAAGGCATAGAAATGTTGAAATTGATCTTACCTATGATGTTTGTGATGGCGTGGAAGACTCTTTATTCCACACTTTCTTCTCTTGCCCTTTTAGCATCTCGGTTTGGAACTTATGTTGTCCTTGGCTGCTTCCATATGCTGCAACTTTGCAAGATGTTGATTTTTGGTCTTCCATTTTTTCCAAGGCACGAGCTCTGAAGTGCTTACAGCAGACTATGACGGTTTTATGGATGCTTTGGACAAATCGCAACAAGTGCCACTTTCATCAAATATGTTTATTACTAGCAATCTTGGTGAATCGATCTATACAGTATGTTTCAGAATTTCCAACAAACAAACAGACAGTACCTAGAACAAGGTTAGTTACTCATTGGACTCCCCCTACTGGTAACCATGTAAAGCTCAACACATGATGCTGCTTATTCGGCAAATACAAAGACAGCAAGACTTGGGATCGTATTAGGAAACTCATCTGGTGAAGTTGTCTCATCTGCGTTTAAGCAAATTCCTTGTCTCTGATGTTCTTCATGCTGAAATATTTGCAATTCATTTTGGATTATTGATTGCAAGACATTGCAATGTTCAAGATTGTATTGTAGAAAGTGATTCCCTTATGGCGATAAAAGAGATAGACAAAAGAGCTTCTTCAACTTGGCAAGGCTACTGCTTGATTCAAGAAATTTTAGATTTAGCTTCATCATTCTCCACTTGTACTTTTACTCATATTAATCGCTCTTTGAATGATGTTGCTCATAAGATTGCCCATTTAAGCTTTAGTGAGGGTACATACTTTGTTTGGTATGGGGTTTTACCTCCATGCGTTGTGTAACTCTCTTATTATCATAATTCAAAATTGTACTTGATTCTATATATATATATATATAGACTCAAGTTCATTTGAAAATGTGGATTGAAATGTTGTTGGCCTTTCTATGGGCCCAATTATAATGTTTTTTTAAGAAAAATTGTAACCTTCATTTATGAAAATGAAATTACAAAGATAATACTGATAATTACAATAAATTGAGAAGAATGCTCCTGTCTTAGATCTAGATTTAGGTATTGCTCTGTGATCAGATGAGTCGTCTTGATGATTATATGGAGTCTCGAACCTTCTTCATAAATCTTTCGCATGTCCACCACTCGATCGCTTTTGCTTCTCGGTGAATCTCCCAAGAAAAAGTTTTCAACAGCGAAAACAAAGTGGCTGATTCGAGGATCATCAACACCCACCCTTTGATTAGAAAGAAAAACTATTCCGACAAAGCAAATTGTTTTCAATCCATTGCAAACTAGACACTGGACAAAGCAGACTCAACACTAACTGACTCAAAAAAACTGACTCAACAAATTGACTAAAACCCGACAGATCAATAGATCTGGGGACTTTATTCTAAAAGAAAAGTAAAAAAAAAGTGATCAGGCTCCTCCTCCCCTTGACAAAAGAGTCCGGAGGAGGAGGAGGAGGAGGAGGAAACAAAATTTTGAAAGGAGGAAGCCGAGAGAGAAGAGGGGTGGGGAGCGGCTAGGGTTAAATATAAGCAGTGTTTGATTAAGTATGCGTCCTTGGCCCAATTATAATGTTATGGGTGTTGGTTTCCTCTTTTGAAATCTAAGTTGTTTTTTTTTTCCCTTACCTTATATATTATGGTATCATATTTATTAAGTGATCGTCGATCATTTGTAAGACTTTGATGTTAATTTGATTGCAGTCATCATTAAATAATGGATGGATTCTCTTTTGGTTTTATCTGCAAACTTCAAACTTACAAGAAAAAAAAAATCAAATCATCATTGATTTGAAAGTAATCATAATTAGGTATTGTATCCATTGAGAAAACTTATAGAACAACCGAAAAAGCACTTGAAAGTTGCAAGTAAAATCACAGAGAACAATGTAACTACGATAAGGGAAAGGAAGATTGACAACTTACAAATGTTGAAACTTAATAACATGATTACTCAAATTTCTTTAAGCAGAAAATTAACAACAAAATGAATAAAATGAATAAACGCTATTAATGTCTCAATTTTGAGTCATTCCCCTATGACTCTTAACAACAGTTGAGAAGAATACAAGAATAGGGATAGGTTACAAAATACATACTGTACAATGGTCCTTTTCTCCCTTGCTGCCAGCCGGAACCCACCGCCACCCTGCCTCTTCCTCTGCTTATGTTTGAAGAATTAGGGAGTTGCCAGTTGTGTGTTATAAAACAGACATCAATGGCATTAATGAAAACTGGTGGTGGTTTTGATGCTGGTAATGGATATTTTGGTGAAGTTGGTGGAAAATTCAAGTGTTCTTATTTAATTGACTTATAAAATTTCTAAGGGTAAAATGGATAACAATATGTCATATATACTAAGTCCTACAAAAAGATTGTGTGGTATGCCAGTTTCATGTAATGGTGTTTTTCTGTAGTAAGTATTAAAAATGGTATCAAGATTTCAGAAATGAATCAAGTGTTGCAACAAGACAAACGAAATAGACCTTCGCTGACAGGCACAGCAGTGAACTTCTCGGCAGCATCTACACTCAACTTGGATTCCTCGTATATTTTCGCGCGTTCCTTCTTCCAGTCATTCACCTCAGCCTCTAATTTTGAGATTTTGGCATCGATGCCTTGGAGCACTTTGCACCCTGATAAACCAAAGTAAGCGCAGGCAATTTTCTCAAATGTTCCATGGCAAACTGAACATTGAATTTAAGGCGTAGAGCATCCTTGATCACATCTCTCCACTTGAGCATCTTGTTCTCAGTGACTTCCTCGAGTCGTAGATCATCCATCTCTTTTATCATAGCACAAAACAGAACATAGATTTCCCCAGAAAAAGTAGGACTTATTAGGCATGGTGCTGAAATGTCACCATAGACATGACGTATTCTCTCGACAGTTGGAATTAGGGACAATGGGAAACTATATCTCCCAACTTTTATCCGCTCCCCCACTAAGCCTGTGAAATCCGAGGAGTCTATATTGCTCACAACTTCTTCATCAAGTTTCATAAAGAATTTGGTCTTAGCCATTTCAGCATGACATGCAGCAGTATGAGAACTCTCTGGATGTTCAGCAGTAGGCTCATTGATAGCAATTCCTCCATTTCGAATCATTTCATTCTCAGAAAGCAACAAACTTTGCAAGTCATTCATTTCCAAACCATCAAACTGGAAAAAGAGATCTTTCATCAGCAACTCTTACTTGTTGAATGAGAGTATGTAATTTAAACTGAATTTTTGGACATCTACCTTCTCAAACATATGTGCAATATTTTTTTTTAAGACATCTACCTTCTCAAACATATGTGCTTTTTTTTTTTTTTCAAAGCATTTAAGGGTATTATTATTGTAACTTTTCAAGATATCTCAAGTTAAATGGACTTTAAAAAAAAAAAAAACCCTTGAAAAGAATTGCCATACCCCATAAATAGCTCCTTCATTGTTGGAGTCCATCCACTGGTGGGGGTCCTGTAAGTGATCCTGCAAGATATGAACAGAGGATACATATTAGTCAAGAGTAATTCATATGAAGAATGTGGTACAAAATCATTACATAACAGGAAAAGCCACTTGGTTAAGAAAATCAAACAATGAGTTTAACTTTAAAGTGACTCTTGGAGACGGAGAAATTCAAGATTACAAGGAAATGAGGGATAGTATATTGTAGAAGAAAAAGAAAACATATTCATGATGTTCTCTTTGTTCCCCAGATTAACATTATAGCAAGAAAAATCTCTACTGACGTTCAACAATAAAGAACATATAATCAATTTTGACAAGCATAATGATGCTTGGAGCAAATGAAATGGGGCAGAGGGAGGGAATAGCAGCAAATGGAACAAAAAAATCTTGATACACATGATGGTATAGATATTGCATCATGCACCACAGAGAACTAAAGAGTGAATCAATGCTGTTTTAGTTCATAAAATAGTAAAGCTGTGTGAGGACAAGTTTGTATATATCCTAAAGTACTTCAGAAGCCAACCCATCGTACCTGGACATAAGCACCTTGATTGTCAACCTGGCTTATTGATTGGGTAATGTAACTGTCTTGTCTCTCTAAAACTTCTTCTGTACGTTGTTTCTTGCCTTGCTGTCCTCTGATATGCTCCTTTAAGTGTTCGTTCTCAAGAGTCAAGCGTTCAATCTCAAGTTTTTGGTGTCTGTTCTCGGAACTCAACCGTTCCATTCATCCTGCAAGTATTCACCCTCAGCAGTTAGTTCTTTGACTTAATTCAGCACAAAGAAAGACTAAAGTATATGAAGAGAAAAGACAGAATGTTAATTGTTTGAACTATATCTTGTAAGTATCAATTTTTATTTATACTGGTTTAGAACTTCAGTTGATAATTGTATTCAATCCCTAAACATTCACAATCTACAACTGACTGCATCCCTAGACTTTCATAAATGTGACATCTTAGTTGAGTCATCATAGGACCCTGAGAATGAAGAACAACTTGTATTATCACTACCTTCCACCACGAAATAAACTCTTCCAATGCTAACTTCTATCAGAATTATCTGTCTCCTTATGTCAATCTGATAACTTTATGACAAGGTCCATGTAACGTTCACAGCTCTACTTCTCACCAAACATGCCAAGTGAGACAGAAATAATAGAATCCATCAAAATATGCTGCAAAGCTAGATATGTATAATCAAACAATAAAAATACACGGAGTACATGTATGGCATATAAATAAGTTCCCCCATATATAATTTTGGAGATAGCATTAGAATGTTAACCTCACATAGAAACACTTTTACTGGGCAAAAATAAGTAATAGGCATTAAGAAAGATGGGGACTTCCCTTCCATTACCTTTTTGCTTTGCCGATACTTTGCATCAATCTGTCTTTTGCGTCTTTTTTTCTCAGCTTCACTCATTTTAGGTCTACGATTTCCTGGTCTTGATTGATGTGAAACTTCAGAAGGTTCTCCTTGAAGGATATGCTTTCGATTTGCTTGAGAATGTGTCATTGCCTCAGTTATTTGCTGCCGAAAGTTCCACTGATAAGCATCATTAGACTGATCATACATCGATGAATACGCCATCTCTGAAGTTGTATAGGGACTGGTAGCTTCTGATCTAGTATCCTCCATGTTTCCCAGATGCAAAATGCAGTTTTGCAGAGAGACAGATTGTTTTTGAACTAGGCCATTGAATTATTCTGAATAAAGCATTATGGGATCAGATACTATCCTCTGAAATCATACAAGATATTATTGCAGAACATAGGGACAATTACAGTTAATGATTAGATATGAACAAAGCAAAATTCTAAGATTGCAGATAAATCAACTCTGAACAAACAAACAAACAAACAAAAAAACCAGAGATTGATTTTCCCACCAAGAATCCTCCTGATGCCTACTTTGGTATAAGCTCAGCAAAATTGGTGGACTGCAACGTTATCTTGACTCTTCAATAATGTACGAGTAAAAACAGAAAAGGGGGAAAACTATTAATTTATAGCTCAAAATTCCTTCTAAACTCATCAGAAGTGAAATTAGTGTGCCAAGATCACATAAATCTTGTTTGCAAAAATTATTAAAAAGAAAAACCCAGAAGAAGAGATTAAGGATCAAGTCAACTCTTCCAGGAAGACAAAAGAAAGAAAATAGAAGAATCATAGTGCCATTAAAGAGAAACAACAGAGAAAAATTTAAAGAAGAGATACTGATTCAACTTTGCATTGCAAGTGATTACTATATATAAAGGCAAATCCATGCTTACCAGTTATGAATGTAGTGGAAATGATTGCAGCCCAGAATCTTGCTTTTGCACTTTAGCTTTTAATGGTTCACTTCCCTGGCTTTTGGAGTTTCCGTTTCAAACCTCAATCAAATGAACATTTTTAAGAACCAAAATAAGTAAATAAATACTACAAAAATAAAGGGGAACGGGTTGTTGCTGACCGTAGGATCATGTCGCAAATCAATTACGTGGTGCGAAACAGCCGTCTTGTGTCGCGCGATAACCGCACGTTGTCGTGCGGTTTATTAACTGTTTTGTCCCAACTGATCAGTTGCTCTTGGCAGTTGAGTTCACACTTCATAGTGGGGTCGGCTATAGTCAGCTCAGCAGTCGGCAGACTCAGCACCTAGTTAGTAGACGGATTTCCTTTGAAAACTCAAATTTTGGATATACTATTATACTTAAAAATCTTGCCTTTCCCTGTTACTTTTTTCCCTAATCTATGTTGAAAGTTAAAAAATCCCTTTTTTTTTATCAATCAACTTCATTTTCATTTAAATAACTAGAGAATTACAATACACCGGGTGGTAACTTCCCACAGCACACATTATCCAACTTAGAATTAACTAAAAAATGTGTCAAATCATTCACTTATTTGATTTATATTAACTAGAATCAGTTAAAAAAAAAGTTTAAGAAGAGTATTGAACTTATATAGATGACCTACCAATAGAGGAGAGAGAATCATACCAAAATCTTCATCAGCTCACTTGAAAAAGAATGAAGAATATAGTATTTGAATTTATAGATCGTTTACCAATAGAGTAAAGTAGAGATTGTGGAGGCTTGAATTTGGGTGCTTTCCATCTTAAATCCAAGCCTTTTACCGCTTTGGTCAATCCCGTTGCCTTTTTTTTTTGTGAAAACAAGCTAGAAACAATCAACTAGTTATGGCAAAAGCCACGACACTCCGTATATCCGTATTCAACACGTTCTTCATGCCATCAAGTGGTTCAGGAAGTAGCTCCAATTCATTGTCCATCACATGTGGTTCAGGAAGTAGTAGCTCAAATTCATTGTCCATCACATGTGGTTCAGGAAGTAGTAGCTCAAACATGCAGCGTTAGCCAACCGATCCATACAAAAATTCCCTTCCTTGTATGTGTGTTGCAAACTGCACTTCCATTCTGAATTTAACAGGTGTCGGATATCAACAATGAGGCAACCAAGGGGATGAAACATAGAGTCACCTTGCTTTATTAAGTCAATGGCCATAAGTGCATCCGTTTCACAAATGATTTCTCTATACCCACAATCCCATGCAATTTGAAAGCCTTTTTAAATAGCTTGTAACTCAAGACTCCATATTTGAACACACACCTAAATGTAATGTAAAACCTATGAGCCATGAACCAACACTGGATCTAATCAAACTACCAGCTAGCGCCAGCTATGCCCGGGTTCCCTTTTGCCGCTCCATCATAATAAAATGGAATTTGCCAATAAAACACCAATCTTATCCTTAGCATTTCAAAGCTTAAATTCGAATAGCAAATACCCAAATGTTGAAAGCACAATACATATATAATGTAATGTAATACACTAATACTAAACAAGTAGTAGTAGTATAGGGTAAAACATAGTTGTACACAACGATGAATGTAAAACTGTTAGAGATCAGATCAAAACGTATTCTTGATCCCTTAACCTAAAAAGTTTATGACTTTTTAAGTTAGGGTTCAAAAATAGGTTTCCATGTAACCTCTGACAATGTGTCAGAAGAGGGGCATTCGGCACCTCAACAGCCGCAGGGTGAAGCTCACCTTCACCCCTTCACCCTGCTGTTCTTGAGATGACGAACTTCTCCTCTCAACACCTTCACCTTGCTATTGCAATGCTGGTAGAGTTAAGGGAATAAACCAGTGCCGACACACTTGCCATGAAAGGCCTTTGCATCCGCCAAACAGTCTTTGAAAACCTCGTATGTCTCGGCACGCTCTTTATACAAGGCATCCAATTTCTCATCTATGTCGTGGAGAGTTTGGCTTCCCTTGCGGCCGAAGTAAGCACGAGCAATCTTCTTCAAGTGATCAATGGCAAACTCCACCTTGAAGTTGATTCGGAGAGCATCCTTGATGGCATCCCTCCATTTCAACATATTTTCTTCCGTGACTTGATCAAGCTCCACTTCCTCCATCTCTTTGATTGTTGCACACAAAAATACATAGATTTGCCCGGCGGCATTAGAGTTGATTAAACAGCCGGTTGAAATATCACCATAAACATTAATGATTCTTTCAACCGTTGGAACCAAAGCCAATGGGAAATTGTATCTTCCAACCCTTTTTTGCTTCCCTTCTAAGGAAAACGTGAAGTCTGGGAATTCAACATTGCTTGCAACATCATCATCAATTTTCATCAGAAATTCACCCATAGTGGTGTTTTCTTGGATAGCCTCACAAATTGGAATTTCTTCATCTAATAATAAGTCACCAAGTTCCAAACCATCCAGCTGAAACAATAGAATGAGATATATATTAACATTAAACAAGGTTTTCCATTTCCAATCATTAGATTAATAGACATGTAATCATAAAATTTTTCTTGTAAAATTTTATAATGAATGTGTTAAAAGTTTGCAAATGCAATTATCTAGAGTGGAAATTTTAAAATTAGTTCCCAAGATAAGGGGAAACTGACATTGGGATCATAAAGCTGGGTGGCCGAGAGGGAAACATTATTTTCTTCTTTCTGAGGATCTCTTGCAGGAACTTGCAAGTAGTTGGCAAGCAAACATTCAATGGCCTCTTTCAAGTATGTATTCTCGGCAGCCAACTCCTCGAATTCCTTCTGCAAAAATATTGTTCTCCACTATCAGAAGAGAGAAAGTTAAACATCAAATCACTCTTCAATTTGATTGGTGCATTTTCAATATGGGGTTTTGATTGTTTCACAGTTAGAATCACAACAAACTAGTATAAGAAAACAGGGGAAAAAGCAGAGTAAAAACAGAGCAAAACAGGGGAAGAATTTCTTCACCTTCCTTTTTTGCTGATACCTTGCCTCATTCCTCTTCTTAAATTTCCTCCTTTTGACTCTACAACCTCTTGGCTGTTGTTGGTTTGAAGCTTCAGATTCTGCTATTTGACAATGCATCACTCAGCCAATTTTATTTTTACCCACCTAAAAAATTCCAATTACTTTGGTTATTCAGCTTTGCAATAACAAAAATAAAATTTTAAAAAAAAAACAAAACCTTTGGGAGATTAAAAGATGGAAGACCCTGATTTAGACTATGGAACAAATTTACCCAAAGCTCTATACAAGCAGATTGAAATCCAGAAAGATGATGAATACTTTTAACTAGAAGTGTGAGTCAACTTTAAGTCAATTCTAGCATGAAATGCAGGGAAATGCAGGAAAAGACATGAACAAACAGAGATATTGAAGGGAGATCAGAAAACAAAGATCAATTAAAAAAAAAAAAGGAAAGAAACGAAGGTGAATCAGACATTGCAGAAGAATTGGAATTTATGATGTTCATTTCTATTAAAGTAGCTGATTTAACAAAGAACAAACAAGGGGAATCAAATCAAGTAGTTACCTGATTCAGAATTTTGCACTTAATCTGCATTAACAATCTCCTCCCCTCCACCCTTTTTACTTCTCTCAGCAACAACTTGCAAATTAAGTCTTCAAACTCAAAGGGAATTAAAAGACTTCAACAACAGAATAGTTAGTCTCAGAAAAGACTTTTGCTGTTGAATTTGAACCATCAGATTAGACCCCAAAATACTATTGGAACCGTTAGATCATATAGATGATGATAACAAAAAAAAAAAAGTGAGATTCTTTATGTTAAATTAAAACTTTATACATATACTACCTTTTACTCGTTGCTTAGTGGGATGAAATTAAATTGATCAATTTGTAAAGTGTTACTCTCTGCTGAAACATTGTCGTTGTAAAAAATGTTACTCCATTCAATGCAATAGGCTTTTTTTTTCCTAATAAAAAAAGAAGTTCTAAACCAAGGCCCAAACAAGCCCAACAAAATTTAAAGCTAAAACATATGAATCTTGGGCCATAAGTTGGGCCTAGTTTGTAATTGTTCCGTCTCATTACTTGACGACGCGTCCTCTCTTTATAATTTTCTTCTTCCTCTGAAAAGGGTGGCAGATTCCAAACTTCCAATCAACCAACATAACGGTATTATCTCATCCTCTAATTTTTCTTCCAATTTTCCCGCCCGCCAAGCATAAGCCCAATTTTTTGTTTTAATGATTGTTTTGTTTGGTTGGAAGGATTAAATTAAATTTTCGATGTTGTGCTTATAATCTGTTCGATGAAATGCGCAGCTCAGGAATGGACGTGGCTCACTGCTATCTAGAGGGTAATGCTGATGCCGTAGAGTTTTGCCCGCACGAAGGTTACCAACACGTGCTGGCGGCTTCAACTTACACGCTGCAAGAAGGAGATCAACCGAGCCGAGCGGGTAGTATTTCGTTATTCGATGTTAATGCTGAAAAGGGTGATCTCGACATGATTCATCGCGTGGATACTGCTGGAATTTTTGATATTAAGTGGAGTCCAGTTGGATGCAATGTGGGTCCTCTCCTTGCTCAAGCTGATGCTGATGGCTTCTTGAAAATTTATAGTTTAGAGAGTTGCTCTGAAGGGGAGAAAGCTAGAGGTATTGTTTCAAGTTATGTTGAGCTTTCTGTGTATTGTTTTTAAGTCTTCTTCTTGATAAGAATCTGCATTTTGAGTGAATTTATCAAACTTACTTTGCTGTGCTTGTAATATGCATTTTCACTAAAGATATAAATGATTGAATAATTCCATAGCACAATAACTACTATGATTGCTCGGGAAAAGAAGTAAATATCATGCTTTTTCGGCTGTAATATTCACGTCATCATGTTGTTTAATTACTTGACATGATGATCGTGGAGAGCTGCTAGTGGGACGTAAACCATTATACTTGAATGAACTTCTCAAACCATTTCTCTCTACCCTTAATAGTGAGACTACATGCTATTACTAGTATTCGATTCAAATATCCATCCATGTTCCGCTACTACTTAGAATTTTTCTCCTAGTTGTGAAGTGATATTTGTTAACACGAGAGTAGTGGAAAGTTTATTCAAAATGTGCTGTGAATCTAATAAAAATTTCTGTGGTAATACTAGGGAGAAAGCATATTTTTAGGTTATGTGAACTTTAGCAACTTTTGCCCAATCATTAATACCTTTTGGGTGAACAGTCATTAATGCCTTAGGTAGATAAGTTTAACTCTTTTGAGTTAATCATGGTCATCATATGTTTAATATTACTCCTTTGAGAAAGCATATTTTATGTGTCATGAGCATGCATCTGCACCTAAAGGAAGAAGGTTTATCATCCTTAAGTTCAATTACCAGTGTAAGTTTGTCCTTGTCTTATTGATCATGTGAATCCAATTGCTGATTTAAGAGTGCACCATACCCTTTTTAGTTTTTTTTTTTTTTTAAATCCTGCATGAAGTATTGTTTTTAATCATGCTAAGCTTTTCATTAATTATATTTTAAATAATTGTCCCCTTATGTTTATTTATCATCAATGCAGGAGGCTTCCTTAATGTGGTCAGTGGCGAAAAAATCAGCTCCTTCATGTGCCTTTTCCTGGATTGGAACCCTTCGGCCACATCGATCTCAATTGGACTTTCAGATGGTTCTGTCTCTGTAGTTTCCCTGGAAGAGTCTGCCATAGAAACATTGCAAGAGTGGAAGGCACATGATTTTGAACTTTGGACAACTTGCTTTGACATTCAACAACCACAATTAGTATATACAGGATCTGATGATTGCAAATTAAGTTGTTGGGATATTAGGGATAGTCCATCCCAGTTAGTATTCCAAAATTCCAAGGTCCATAAAATGGGAATTTGTTGTATTTCCAAGAGCCCCAGTGACCCAAATATCTTACTTACAGGTAGCTATGATGAGAACTTGAGAGTATGGGATCTAAGGTCTATCTCAAGGCCAGTGAATGAAACGTCAGTTTGTCTTGGGGGAGGAGTTTGGAGAATCAAGCACCATCCTTCTGTATCAGGCCTGGTCTTGGCAGCTTGTATGCATAACGGATTTGCAATTGTCAATACTCTAGGGGAGAAACCTGAAGTTGTTGAAACTTACAATCAGCATGGCTCTCTTGCATATGGAGCAGATTGGCAGAAAGAGAAATTATTACAGGGAGGCAAGAGCAAAAGTACTGTTGTTGCTACTTGCTCATTTTATGACCGGCTTCTTCGCATATGGATGCCAAAAAGTAATATTTTCTGCAGTTAATAAGCACATCTCGTAAGTTGAGTTCGTGCTTCACACCCTACCAATTATGTTGGTTTAGGAAATCTTATTAAAACTTAGTCAGATATGCATTTCCTACATAACTAATCTTTGTTATTTCCAATTAATTGCGATAAATAGTTTTGCCCAAGTTATGCAATAATGCATGGAACTTTAATGTCATGTGGGGCTCAGACATCCATCCTTAAATTGAGGTTTCCATATAGTACCCTATCAATTAATTATTTAATTAAAGAGGACTTAAAGTGTGATGATTAGTGAACTTTTACAGAGGATGTGAATTGGATTTGAGCATTATCATCTTACATAAGCTTTCGGCACTCAAAGATGTATGCAGCAGGCATAACTTTCAATATTATTTGGTTGTTGATCCTCATTCCTTTTTACTGAACTGGAACCAAAACAAAGAGGGTCAACTTTTGTAAGCCAGGGTCTGCCTCTTATGCTTGCTGGTAGGACTGCTTAATACCGGTTTAAGCCGGGTCTGAATTATAGCATTAATATCATTCTTCCTTGAAATGCATATAATCATGTACTTAAATTAGGGAACTCTTCACAAATTTGGAGGGTAGCATTCACGTGTGAGTAGTGGCAATTGGTGGGCCTGAATTGCTGAAATGGTATTTAACCTTCCTTTTTGTTCTTTTGTTCTTTTCTTTTGGGAAAAGATTCCAATGCTGCAGTTGATGATATAGCTAGCAACTCGAGGATGAATTTGCTACATGAAGCCATTTTGGAGGTACTGCTACTTCTCAAAAGTTCTGTTTCTCTTTTGGCCAAGAATGTTATATTCTTATTCTTTTGTTATCTTCTTATACATTAACCTTTAGAGAACAAAGATTTGGCTGTTCTTTAACTTTATCACCAGGAATCTGCCAAATACTAGTATATTATATAATACCTTGAGTAGATACTGAAATGTTCAATAAGTTTAGTGTCAGAAAGATTTGAACAATGTGAGGAGAATTCTGCACATTCTGGGTTTAACTAATCATGTACTATCTTGTAGTTGTAACCAAGTGAACTGAAGCAAATATTAAGAACCCCAAATTTATTTGCAAAGAGTTCCCATTTTAAAGAATTGGAACCTGTAAAAAGCTTAAGACATATATCTATGGGACTCCATGGGCTAAAGGATCTGATTATTTCCTTGTTGATTCAGCTTGGACTTCTGTTTGTGGCTTATTCTAACTTCATTCCTGTCATGTTGTTGCACATGGAAAATGTTGCAATGCTGAAAATTATAGGCTACATCCTTCCTGTTGTTCAACTTTTGAATTGCTACTGTCTGTAAATTATCTTGTGACCATCAAAATCCAATTATTTTTAACCCATTCTCTTGAATCTTGATATAATGTTATACCTAACCTATGTTTTTTTAATATATTTTTTCCCTAACACTGCACTTGTTGAATCCAGCTTGCTTGATATTTAGTCCATTTCTTCATTGGAAAAAAATTATTCTCTTTCTTGTCCTGTATTTTAAAGCTTTCATGTCTTATTCTCTATTTATTTATATATTTGTTCTCAGTGATTTATATTTCTAGAAGAGTCATGGGAGAGGAATGGAAATGGTGCTACTGCCAATAGGTAAGGAGATAATGTTTTTGAGGTTGAGTTTCAAAAAAGAAATCCCATTTTATCTTATTAGAAAAATACTGATGCAATTGCAATGGTCAATTTCAATGATGGAGAAGATCTGAATTCCTCAAAATCACATTTTATAATTTTTTGTCTTTGCCAGAAAAAAAATTTTCTTCCTCTCTTGTGGGGCCTAATTCAGCAGACGACACCTACATTTCCTTGTTTGTTAAAAGCCCTTTCTCTCTTTCACATTCATTGTTGAAAATGATGGCACCCTGCATCTAGTTTTGGAAATGGAACAATCATTGAGAATTTAAAATGTTTGCCTATAAATCTTAGTTCTTGGGATGATTTATTAATTTTTCTTCTTCACTATCAAAAATTTTAGTAATAAATTGCTCCATAGCTAGACTATCCTTTTCTTTTCATTAAACACAACTTTTCAAATTTAGTAGACTCGGTACCAAAAACAAATTTAGTAGACTAGTATTTAATTGACCATCTGAATATTTAATTTTTTTTCTTATAATTCCGATGAGAAGTTGACGCAAACAAATTATCAATTGAAACGTTGCCTCTTGATTTAGTAGCAAGATGATTAAGGAGTTCATCAAAGGAGTAGAGGTTTGAATCCTTTTTCTATCATTCGTCCGATAAAACTTGAATCTAAACTCGACCAATTTAGATATCATCGAAAAAAGTAAAAAACCCGAATCTAAAGATGCCCAAACCCGAAATTCCCAACCCAAATCTTTTTTTTTTTTTGGCTCCTCTTCGATTGATGTTTCTTGATGCTAATTTCCCAAATGCAAGATTCTCATGTTTTTTGACACATTTGGTCTTGAGTTTTGACACGAAAATAACATCTCTTTTACCCCCTCTAAGTTTAAACTTTGAAATTGAAAGAAATGGTAAATTGGTTGATAGAAATAATGTGGGTCATGTTACAGCAAGCTTGTTATTAGCTGTATATAATATAATGGGGTCGTTAAATCGAATATGCTCAAGCTGTACACTACACAAATTTTATGACATGCAATACAATTATATAAATGGCCATCTTTAGATAAAATGAACATGATTTCTGTCTTGAGGGAGCTGCCCATCCACGTGAAAATGTTTTCCTAACATGTAAAACAAAGGAAAATCCTTGACCCATATATATAAGAAAAAAAATGGAAACAAAATTGAAGAAAATAAGAAAAATTTTGAGGCCATGAAATTCATACATGCATTATTAAGCATTGATGTTAATTTGTCACAGAGGGCAGACAAAAATCTATGACACCCAAACTTGGGCTTAAGTTGCTCCCAAAATATGCCATCCTATTATTGATATGAGCATGTCTTGAATATTGCAACTTGGTGTTTCTTATGAATAAAAGTTAAAATATAAATAAAGAAAATTGGTAAATATATGGTCAACTTTTCATAAGAAGAGGAATATTGGTTCTGGAAATGAAGTCTATTGAGTCAAAGTTCCCTAAGGAAGAGGCAAAGTGAGTACCATTATCAACAGAGAGAAGTAAAGTCTATGGATAGGAGTAAATCAACAGAATGCAAACTGGAAAGCAATAAGCATTAAATTCAGTTGCTCCATGTTAGTATTGGCTAAGGCAGCTGCAACTATACCATCTCTGTTGAAAATTTTGTTGGACTCCTTTATTATTACTACTACTTTTTCTTACTTATTACAGTAATTCTCACAGTATTAATCAATAATGCTTTTTCTGACATCAGGTAGTCATTTAAACCAATAATTAAACATTTTTTAATGAATGGGTTTTTTTTTTATTATTAGTTCTGTTTCTTTTATTTTCATCATTCTTATAGAGTTTTTTTTTGGCATGTCAAAGTTAGGCTGGCCGGTGGATTTGGATACTGAATCTCAGTTACAGTAAGTACATTGACTTGAAGGAACCAACCAAAGTTTAATGCTCTCTCCTCTGACATTTCATTTTATACTGTATTTTCTCCTGTCCATCTTAATCTTATATTAATTACAATTTCTTATTTGAATTTGTGTGGATTTAGATCCTGATTTTTAAAATTAAGAATCCAGTATTCTACCTTCATCAGAGATTTACATGGCTATTGGCTTAACGTATCTGTAACCTTATTTCTTGAATACTTATGTATTCATACCATATGGCACTTTCATTTTCAAAATTATTGTAAAAAGTTATTTAAAACAGACACATAAAATTTCAGATTGCATCCTGGAACCAAAGAAAAGAGCAGTTGACACTTTTAAGTGTGTGTTCTAATTTTAGTACAAATTCTACTGGGAATCTCTCTCTTTCTCTTTCTCTCTCTTGCTTATCTACACAAAACACAAGCTGTCCAAGAGTGTCAGTTTCATGTGCACTATCCTTAAACTGGTAAAACTATCATCAACCACTACCATTACTCACCTTCTAAAACCACTCTTATTGCCTATAATCTGCTTCTTCTTTTCTCGTTTCCTTCTTTAGTCTTTACCACATTTTTGACAAACATTGCTATCACTCACGACACATAGTGCATTAATTTCTTTCTATGTTTATTGAACGTTGGTAAGGCAGACCCCACAAAAAATGGCTCCCTTTTTCTGATGAATTCTAGTCTGTATCTGTTTGAGACTTCAGTCTGCAAGATTCTGGAGTCTCCTGTGAAATGGGTTTGCTCAAGGTGTCATGTACTACAGCTTTGCTCTGTTTGCTTCTTTCAGTCTTGTTTTTCCATGTGAATTGTGATGGTTCAGAGTTCTCAGTGAAGTTTTTAAAGGCTCCTAAAGCATTTTCTCACCTCAACTCAGCCAAATTTGCCTTTCAAGTTTTGGCTGGTGCCAATGGCACTTGCTCCGACTGTAATATTACTTGCAAGGTTGGTTGCTTTTGCTTAACTTTGGTTTATTCTACACTTCATTCCTTGGTTCAGGTTTTTGTTCTTCCTTTCTACTATTCTACTGCTCATGATTTTGACTCATCCATTCAAGAACTTATTGAGAGTGCCCTTTTTCCCCTCTGCAAGTCCTTTTTCTGATTGTTAACTCCATTTTTGTGTGATGCCATGCATGCAGTTGGATTATGGCTCTGCTTCAGACTGTGGAGATGGAGAGATTTTGTACTCAGGCTTGCAGGATGGGAACCACTCATTTGGGGTCTGCATAAATGGGGCTCAAGGAGCTGACTGCACTAACTACAATTGGACTGTTGGTTAAGAAACCTTCCTTTACCCTTTATAAGTTGTAATCATCTTTTCTCCTATCTACCATTAGTCACTTATGTAATTAATCAACTTTTTCCATACCAGAAAAGTCTTTGAAAAATCATATTTCAAGCTTGAAATGTTTTACAAATTATAATGTGTTAGGTTGAAATGTTTGACAAAATTATCTTCGGATTTGTTAACTTCCAAGCTTTTATTGACCAGAGGTTTTTCCAACTTTAGTAACTCCATTTTTCTATATGATAATTGTTCTTCTAGTAAATGCATGAATTGTATAGTTTTATGCCCCTTAAAACCAGGTCTGAGTAAATTGCTCTGTTTGTTTACATACTGTATATCTTGCAGAAATTGCAGCCATCATTCTTCTGATATATGTTGCCAATTATAGTGGATTTAGTTTCTGTATAGTCCTTTACTAATGCCAATTCTACCTTATTTTGCAGACACAGTCCCTCCCACAGCATATGTAACATCGACACCTTTCACCAATGCTCTGAATGTTTCTGTAAATATTTCTTTTACGGAATCTTGTTCTGGTGGAGGAGGTTTCAAATGTTCATCTGTGAATGATTGCAATGTGAGTAGGTGCTTAAATTTTAAAATCTTGTTAGCTTTTCTTCATGTCCTAGTAGCTACATTAAAGTTGTGTTGTGTTGCTCATAGCTGCAGAACCTAAGGGTAACCCCTATGTTTTTTATCTTCTGAATTGTCATTAGATGTTTACAACATATTCTAGAATGTTTTCACATTATATCATAATGTGTGCTTTTATTGAATTTCATTCTTTCTTTTAATGACCTTTCTTATGATCAGGCATTAGTCTTTAAATTAGTTTATGCTCAAAATTTTTGACCATACTAACAAAGAAGTCTGCACATCCTTACAGTTGCTTGTTTATGGCTCTGGCCAAGTTGTACCATCATCACTCATCACTCTGGAGCCAAACCTCAAGTATTCCCTTCTTGTGAATATATCATCTGCTACTCAGTTTGGGCGATTGATATTAATAATGGATAGAGACTTCTGCACTGATGCTGCCGGAAATTCATTTACTAGATCAGCTAATTCAAGTTTCTATGTGCATTTTGGTGAGTTTTCTTAATTTCTAAAAATATAAATCGTATCAAGTATTACTTGGCTACTTTGGAGTTTTAAGTTTGAGATGGCTTTATTCATGAACTGCTGCCGTGTTCTAACTTAAAATATGATGCTTATTGGCTGGTTTTGTTTCACAGATAGAAGAAGTGTATTTGTTGAACTGAGGACTCATGTTCCTGAGAAGTTGCTTCAACTTGACAGCCAAATTAGAACAGTGCAGGCAACTAATAATAATAACAACCTAAAGGTGTACCTATACTTCTCAGCACCTATTCTCAATTCATCAGCGGAAATTTTAAGTTCTCTGAGTATAAGTCAGGGTACACTTCTTCCTATTAGTGGAGAAGATCATGGGAACCGCAGATTCGGCTTTATGGTTAGTCAGTCAGTTCCATAGTTAGTCTAAATAACAAATTGTTCAATTTCCATTTACTGTGTGATCGGGTTTTACCATATGTTTATCTATGTAGTTTTCTGAAGGCATTTGATTTTATCCTTTCAGGTTGCTAATATATCTGACCTTGCTATAGTAACAATTAGCCTCAAACCAAACTCTACACTAAGCAGACAGGGGACTCTTGTTTCTCCAGTTGCACCGGTTACATTCCTCTATGGTACAATCTACATTTCTAAAAGAAGTTGTACATAAATTATTTCTTATAGGGAATAAAACTTAATTTCAGTGATTCCTCTTCTATGTGGATATTAAATGGATGCATACTGACATGGATATAGATGTTATTTTCAGATTCTGAGAGGACTGCTGTGACATTAAGCACAACTTCTCATATGAGAACACGAGAAAACAATATCCCAATTTCCATTAAGTTTATGAAGCCTGTTTTTGGGTTTAACTCATCCTTTATATCCGTCTCAGGAGGGCATTTGCAGAGGTAAGTGATTTCTCATTACCATTTTCTACTTGACTGCACTGGCCTATTTATGCATATAGGAAACAACTTAGAACTCCACAGACTAACTTGTTTCCTGGTTTGATGCATTCCAGCTTCCATGAAATTAGTAGAAGCATATATGCTGCCGAAATACGAGCAGATGATGATGTTGTTTCTGTCAATGTCCCTGAAAATGTAACCGATGATGTTGCTGGAAATAGTAATATGGCGTCTAATATTCTTCGAGTGAGGCACTGTAAGGATCTTTTCCCACTTTTTCTTGTTAATTAATGTGTAGAAATTCTAATTCTTTGAGGTTTTGTGGCTGACATTTTTTTCTCACTTTGATGCTTGTTACACCATCCTATGCAGATTGTATGCCTGTAATTTCCTCTGTGATTTCCATCTTTACGACTGTGACTTTTTTGTTCACTTGTTTGGCTGCGGGGCTTCTTACCATTTCAACTGCAAGCCTTCAATCAGTTGGCGCATTTTCAAGGCCATTTTCATCTTTGACATCTGACCCTACAAGGATTCTCTTTGTATGACACCTAACTCATCTGAAATAATTGTTTTCTCACAAGAACTTAAAGGAATCGTTAATATGGTCAAGGTGTACTTGTAAAACAATAGTGACAAACAATTCCTTTTCTCTTCTACAGAGAAGTGCATGCCACATTCAGGTTTTTGCATTGTCTAGGTGGTTGGCAGTCACATTGCCAGTTGAGTATTATGAATTTACAAGGAGTATAGAGTGGAGCATTCCTTATTTTAGTCTCCCATGGGAAAGCGGGCACATTCGGCCTGCCATGATGGGTTCAATCCCCAGTGAGAGTTCAAATTCTCTCCTTTCCAGAGCATATGAGCGGGAAATATCCCATAGTCTTCCACCAAAACAAGAGGTTTTTGCGAATACAATAGCTGCTGCAGTATATGGTTCACCACTTACTGCAATGGAATACAAATCCTTTTTTGAGGTCAGATAATTCAATTTTTTCTCGTTAATAGTTGTTCCTACCAAACATTAATAAGTTTAAGTAACAGAAGTGTAATCTATATGAGCAGAACCAAAGCATGAAACCAGAAGCAGAATTTATCTTGGATAAGCTGCATTCAAATGGGTAAGCTGTTAGCCTATTTTCTTTTGTCTATCCAATAAACTCTTCCCTTGCTAAATATATGGAGCTTGATGACAGAGTTGCAAGCAAGTAAACAATCTTGTTCAAAGTTTGAATGGCATGTTAAGAAAAACTACAGAATTTCATGCACAATCCTAACATGCAACCTTGCTGCAAATTAACCTTAGTAATTACAGAAATGCTGATCATATTAGCAATGGTTAACATGGATATGGGTACTTATACAAGTTTTTACTTCTGTGGTTTAGGAAGATTCTTTTCCTAATAGTACTTATTAGTTGTTGCAATGTATATTGATCATGTTCTTGTTTTTTTCATCTGTGAAGGTGGAGGGATTTTGATAGAAGCTTGTTCTGGTTAGCTGTAATTGGTGGCAGTTTGGTGCTGCTTCATGCTTTTCTCTTAATCATTCTGAAGTTCAAGAAGAGAGATGCTGAAAAGAAAGGGAGTTATGGAGCACTCATATTCCCTAGATTTGAGATACTTCTTGTAATTCTTGCTCTACCTTGTATCTGCCAGGCCTCTACTGCTCTAGTTGCAGGTATCATAAACATTAAAAAAAATTCCCTTAATTCAAAGCAAAAGCTAAGCATTCATGAATAATTATGTTGAAGTAAAAAACCCTTGCGCTTAGACAACATTTTATCTTTTCTGACTTCTTGTTTTACTATGTTTCAAGGAGGGACGAAATCAGGAGTTATTGTTGGGATTCTGATGCTGGGGATAGTGGCTTTCCTACTGCTGTCATTGATGTTGTTCCTGTCTGTTGGAATCACATTTGGAAAGCTACTTCAATACAAGGAAGTCCATCGAGAAGGCCAGCAATTTCACTGGTATCAAGAAATCATCCGAGTGACTCTTGGTCCAGGCAAAAGAGGCCAATGGACATGGAAAAATGAACCAAACTCTATCTTTCTAACCATGTTAGGCCCTCTTTTCGAAGATTTAAGAGGCCCTCCAAAATATATGGTCTCACAGATTTCCGGTGGCAATCCCAGCAGCAGTCAGAGTGACAGAATTATTGCTTCTGATGATGAAACAGAAGATGCTGAAGCACCCTTCATCCAAAAGTTGTTTGGGATACTAAGAATATACTACACATTGCTAGAATCTGTGAGAAGAGTTTCACTGGGAATTTTGGCTGGTGCTTACTTGAATAAATGGTCTTCTAAAACTCCAGTAATCATCTTGTTATCCATCACTTCGTTTCAGCTGTTCTTCATTGTGCTTAAGAAGCCTTTCATTAAGAAAAAGGTGCAGTTGGTTGAAATCATCTCTCTTTTCTGTGAAGTGGGTATGTTTGCTTCTTGTTTTGTTCTGCTGCAGAAGAAATTTTCAGCTGGGGATGAGACAAAGATTGGGATCTTCATGCTTATGTTGTTCCTGTTGGGATTCTTGGCACAAATGACTGCTGAATGGTATGCTTTATATGAACAAACAAAGAAACTAGACACTGCTAAGAGATCTTTCTTGACAGGTCTGAAAATAGCTTCAGTAGGATTCCTCCTATATTTCATCCCTCAGAAACTGATGAAAAGCAAATTCCCAGTATGTCGATGTGGGGGTGATGACACAGTGGAGATTCCTTCAGACAGGAACATGAGTAATTCTGACAGTAGGAGTTCAGGAACACCAGACAAACCATGGTTGAAACAACTAAGGGAAATGGCAAAGGCTAGTTTCAGTAGAGATGGAAGCAAGGCTCCAAGTGATCCTTCAAGCAGCAGAACAAAATGGAGTGGGATTTGGGGCACAAAAAGAAGTGGAAGCTCTTCTGTAAATTCCTCTTCGGATATCAAGTCAAGGTCAAAAGGGTTGTACAAAGATTTAGAAGCCATTTTTGCATCAAAGTCTTGAGAGTATTATTGTTCAGACTTGTCTAACCTTATTCAGCAGAGGGATTTGTAGAGAGATATATAAGACTTCTTGAATCAATTGGTAATTCAAAATGTGGAAATTGTTCCGACAAATTATAGCTTCATAGGACTAATAATCATGGCTCAATCTGGCTTGTGCATATGCACAAAAAGCCAAGCCAAATTGTTTAGTTTTACTATCATTTATTATTTATGGAATTACAATTGCTTATGCTCCTCACTGTTTCTTCTATTTGAAGTTTAATTCAATCTTATTCTTGACCAAAATCAAAAAGATTAAATTTCCCTTTAGTCATATCAGCAAATAATTATACTAATGATGCTCTTGACTTAACAGGGTAACCAAAATGCTGGACTCACTTTCCTCTTTCTCTTCTCTTGCAGAAACTGGCCAGGCGGTGCAGCCATTTGCTGCCACCAATATTATTATGCATGAAAATGGACCTTAAAAGATTGACACTTGGCTATTAGCATTATTATAGCTCCAAATTGCTACACGTTTAAAGCATGCACCACTAATTAAAGCAAATATATATAGCCAGCTGATTATCATTTTATGTTGCAGTTCAAGAAAAATGCCAAAACTAAAAATGGATACTCTAGAAATGGCACTCAAGAAGGTTGAGGAGATTGTTTCCTCCAAATACTGTGGTTATCTTCAGGTACCCTTTCATTAAATCTCTTTAAATAGTAAATTTAGCACTTCAATTCCAATATTTATGCTTATTTTCATATTTCTGACTGTTTTATATCTTAATTTGTAGTAAAACATACTGTGAAGATTGCAATGCAGTGAAGCAGGTATTCACATGCCTTGGAAAAGCTTACAAGGTCATTGAACTTGATGAAGAAAGTAAGAAGCTATAATATAGTTAAGCTAGACTTTTTGGTAATAATAAATTTAATTTTCCTTATTGCTAAAAAAAACATATACTATATAATTTTTGGTGATGAAGGTGATGGAGATGAAATGCATGAAGCTCTAGCTGTATGGACCGGCCTCGGAACAGTGCCTTACGTGTTCGTGAAAGGAAAGAACGTCGGTGACTTCGAATCTTTCTTGGCTGTGGCCTCATCTGGTGAGCTTCTGGACATGTTTCTGCCATTCCCAATATTCAAATTCCTCAACAAAAGGGCTGATGAGGCTTGGGAGCAGAGTCAGCTCATCTATGCTTTTTCTAGACTCTTAAGAAGTCTTTATGTATATATTGTGTGTATAAATAGTGATGATGTTAGGAACTCAAAAGTCTCACCCCCATGTAGTAGGGTTGTTTTGCTCGGCAGGACAACCCCATTTTGTTGTAAATATAATGCTTGACTTTGGAACATGTCTTATGTGTAACTTTTGTACTTCTAGGGGTAACTAACAGTGTGTTTGGATAATTTTTTTGGTGGATAATTTTTTTGGAGGATCAGTAAAGGCTAGGAAATGATGGGAAAGGAAGGGGAAATGATGGGAAAGGAAGGACTCTTGAAAGGATGGGAAGGACTGATTCCTGTTCGGATTTGATAAAATTGATGAGAGAATGTAAGGGAAGGACCATCTTACATTCCTTATTTGGATTCACTAAAGGAAAGAACGGACCACATTTATAAACCATTAGAAAAAAATATGAGTAATTCAATAAATTAGATTAGGGTAATTTAGACTTTTGATAAAAAAAAAAGTTTTTCTCCAATTTTTTCTATCCACTGGTACTCCAAGTACCAAGGAAATTGGAAATATAAGGATCAAGAAGGACCAAAATTGGTCTTTCAAAGCCCATGGAGCAAATCTAATATTCAATCCAAACATGTGTTATTAACCAAAAAGACCTCTCGTCCCGTCCTATCTCATCCCGTCTCTTACTGGTCCCTCGATACAAACACTCTAAGGTTCTAATGTATGGGAGAGCTTAATTTACCGTATAGTGGGTACAGGAATATGAATATGAATATGGATACTTTTTGTTCACTCCAAAGTTAATCTGATCTTTCTTTTTGCCAATGAGTAACAAGCAAATTTTGTCTGAGTTATACGAGTAATTCAGATTTTAAGCAAATAAAAGGAGAAACAATTGTGTATTTTTGTCTACCATTTTGTTACCCTACTCTTTCAAGAGTAGGGAATTCGTGGCCTAAGTATACCAGCTATGTGAAAAGTGTCATTTGCACACTTGCAATTTGGTTCAATTTTCAATTTGGGACAATTGATCCTCATTCGATCTTTAGTGGAAAGGAAAACTCTCATGTGAATGGACATGGACAGAATAATAGCAGTACCATTTGTAGTACCTTTAATTGGACATAAATTTTAATGGAACTGCTAAATTTTTCATCTAAATTAGTGTTCTTTTGCGCAAAAATAAAAGAATGAGAGTCAAATTGGCTAAACTGAGGTTGTGAATGCAAATTCACAATTTTGGAATTACCCAAATAAAATATAAAAGTAATTATAAGTATTTCTTCTCAAATATCAAGAATCGACTCATCAAAACTCCACATCAAAACTCCATTTTAGTCACAGGAGGCTTTGGTGTTCGTGCGAGAGAACTAGGTCTTGTGAGGTTCCTCATAGGTGCGGGAGAAGTGGATCCATGAGGTTCGTTATATCTTTTGTGCGGGAAAATTGGATCCATGAGGTTCGTTATATCTTTTACGAGGAAAATCAGTATGCAAATTTCTTAGCGAATTTTGGAGAAATAGGTCACATGTGTTGACTTGGCTAATGAGGAGGCACGATAATTTTATTATAGAAAAGACCAAATAAAAAAAAAAAACTCTTATAACTTAGCTCACAATTGCTCACACAATCACTCTATTTTTCCTCTTAATTGCTTTGCTCTCCACAATTGCTCTCTTAGTACACCATATTTTTACTCTCAACTTCATCACACTTTCTCGACACTTGCTCACACCTCTCCATAATTGCTCTAGACTTTTCGGCAATTGCTTGCTCTCTACTTGCTTGACTCCACAACTCACCACAATTGCTTAGCCCTTTATATAGGCAAGCATTTGGTGCTTACATTTGCAATATCATTTAATTAGTAAAACCTAACTTTCCTAACTTAGGTAGGTAATACCCAACTTTCCAAACTTAAGGTAATGCCTAATTTTACCTAAGCAAACTTATGTATAGAATTTACCAATTGGAAGCATCAAACTTAAGATTAAAATTTACCAATTGGAAAAATCAAAAGAGTAGTTGGTGAAACTTTAACACTCCCCCCCAGCGACTACTCTCTCTAGCTATTGGCTTTGTATTCATCTCGAGTCATCTTTTAAATTCTTCAGCTTCGGCACCAACTCATAAATCTTGTTTTGCTTCAAGCCTTGAATTTCTTCTTTCATAGATGCCTCCTCATATGTTGGTTTTGCCAAGCCTGTTTCTTCAACTAAAAGAGCATTGGCATACTTTGGATTTGGTTTCCGCTGTCTGGACGATCTCCGCAGAACTGGTTGAGCAACTTCTTCTTCAACCTCCTTTTCTTCAAGGGGCTTATCTTTATCATCGATCCTTGTTGGAGATAGCTTCGCAGCAAGGTCTTCATTCTCTTCTCGCCTTGGCAAAGTCTCGGTCTGCTCTACCATTCTCTCTTGCAATTTTTCCTCAATTTCCTTTGAGTCTGGCATTAACACTGCTTGTGGTGACCACCACGAAGATGCCTCATCGAACAGAACATTTCTTGATAAGTGGCATCGACCAGTCATTGGATCACAACATCTCCAACCTTTTCTCTGGTCATCATAACCAACAAAGATGCAACGAATCGCCTTTTTATCGAATTTGCTGCGCAAGTGGTCAGGCACAAATACATAACAAATGCAGCCAAATACTCGAAAATGGCTTACCGTGGGTTTCATGTTCCACAGTCTTTCAAATGGCGAAACAAAGTCAAGCCTTGCTTGAGGAAGCCGATTGACCACATGGGCTACGGTCTTCATACACTCGGCCCAAAATCGAGGTGGCACGTTTTTCGCGTGCAGCATGCTCCTACATATCTCCGTCAAATGCATATTCTTCCTCTCAGCTACTCCATTTTGCTGAGGTGTGTTCGGACAGGTCAACTGTCGGCGAATTCTACACTCCCGCAGAAAATTTGAAAATTCTTTGGATGTGTACTCTCCTCCGTTGTCCGTACATAAACATTGTATCTTCCGGCCAACTTCTTTCTCTACCTTCTCTTTGAATTCTTTAAATTTAGCAGGTGCCTCGGACTTTTCTTTCATAAAATCAACCCAGACGTACCTCGAATAATCATCAATGAATGTGATCATGTACCGGTACCCGCTGACAGAAGGTTGCTTCACCTTGCCAAAGACATCTGAGTGAACAAGTTGGAGAGGTAACTTGGCTTTGAACTTTGACTCCTCGTACGACAACTGATAAGCTTTCCTGTACTGGCATCCGGCACAAATTGTGTCTTCCTTGAAATCTAACTGGGGAAGACCTTTGAGCATCGACTTTTTCATCATCGCCTTTAGCTTGAGATATCTTACATGGCCAAGTCGTGCATGTCACAAATCAACTGTCTCGTTCCTCCTTGTCTTGTCCATGTATGCTGTCTGAGCAGACATCACATAGACAAACTCCATCCGCTTTCCTTCCATTTTCGGTTGACTGGTCGGTGTAAAGCTTGGATACACCTTAACATCACTTGGACTAAACACTACATAATTTCCAGGATCAGTTAATTGTGCAACCGACAACAAGTTTTTCTTCATACCTGAAACATGAAATACGTTGTCGATTTGAACTTGATGTTGGCCCGATTTTGGAACAATCACTGTCCGGCCCAGTGTTGTTAAAGGCGCAAGGCGCCCCCTAGGCGATAGGACCCTCCTTTTGCCCGAGGCGCTAGGCGCCATAAAAGCGCTCGCCCGATCGTAGTAAGGCGCTCACATAAAAAGTATGTTTAATATAATATATAAATAGAAAGATTAGACTTTAAAATGAAATATGTAAAAATAAAGACACTTTAAATTAAACTTTGAAGAACTTTTTAGTCACATAAATCTAATTGGTTGATTCACTACATACTTTTCTTACTTACTTACTCAGTTACTCTAAATCAATCATAGCTAAAAATAGCATAACTAAACTTAAAAATCCTAAGTGACTAATATTCATCATCACTAATTCCTAACTCTAAATCCACATTGTCATCATCATTATCTCTTTCTTGTTCAGAATTATCTCCATCTACATCTAGCTCTAGTTCAACAACTTCATCTTCCTCTTCAAGTTGAACCATTGTATTTCTACTAGATCTCGCACCTTGCTGTCTAGTTGATCTTATAGGCTCTTCAACACCAGCAGCCCTTGCAACTTCACCCCAAGTCAAGTCATCATCTTCAAACACCAACTCATCTTCTACTCCATCTAAATCTGCACACATCCTTCCTATCAACCACTCATTACTGTCATCAATATCATCTAATGTAATAGGATCAATGATAGGCATTTATTTTACTTAGTTTTCTATGCTTAATTTGTATAATTTTAATGCCTATCTTGTTTCATTTCTACCTAATTGTCTTGTTTTTGTCTTATAGGTACTTTTGAAGATGCTAATGTTGAAATAGGACAATTCAAGGTGATTTCGTGAAGAATGTGGAGAAGCTTTTCGGAACTTAGGATTTGGAAATGGAATGGACAACATCCTAGACCCAGTGGAATTGCAATACAAGTAATGAAGCAAAGGATGAAGTTTCTGGTGCTCCCCAAGAGTGGGGAGGCACCCATGCCGAACCTGTCAAGCTCCTGGAAGCAAATAAATTCCATGAGGCTACCCGAGAGCGGGGAGTACCCTTGCCGCGCACGGGAGGCTCCTGACAGAATTCGAATTTTGGCAGAGAAATCCTATTTTCATTGGGCTTTGCTCCTTATTCTCTTTTGGATTATTTCCTACCATTATTGGGTTGAATGGGTCAAAACTACACTAGTCCTTTTTGTATTTGGATTCATATTATTTTATTTTAGGCTTTTAACTTTTCCTTAGTTAGATAGGAATAGATATTTGAAGCCCTATATAAAGGCACTTTAGGACTTAGGTTGTAAAACGCATCATCAATCTCCAATTCTGCTTTTTGGCAGATTGGGTGGCGCAACTCTCTCCTCTTCTTTGGGCAACGTTATTTTCTCAATAAAATTGGTTTTATCTCTTCCTCTCATGTGTTTGGATTTTATTAATTCAATTGATAATTGTGTTTTTATTTCCAATAACATGAGTAACTAATTTTCTTGTCTCCAATTCCATGCTTAGACTTTTAAGTTGATTTGTGAGATTTATGTTCTTAACCTGATTATTTATCTTGGTATTTTATGATTTCAGATTTAATTTTATGTTTTTATAATTCTTGTTAATTTGGATGCGCAACTTATTAATTAGGATTATAAATCTATAGCTAGTTGGAATTCTATACCGTTTGGTTAGGTTTCACAAGGTAGTAACTAGTTGATTGGGAGTTATTGAAGGGTAACTGGGAATCACTAGGGAATCATAGATGCAAATTGAATGTTTGCCCGTTTGGGGAGTGTTATTTGTGTAGGCTATAATTCACTTTGCTTAATCCTGTTGAACCTTGAATTCTTTGTGCGTTTGCTGTGAGACCCCGACCCAATTAATTGTTATTATGATTGTTTTTGTGTGACTTTGGGCCTTATTAGTTTATTTAGTCCAATTAGGTATAAGTTAGTCCTTTAACCTAGCTATAAATTAAAAATTATCTCATTAGTTAGGGTTAGAATATTGGTTTCAAGGGGAAAACGTGTTGAGATCTTTTGAAGGCTATTTTCCATTGTTTTCATCTCTCTTGGGTGCTCTAAGGTTAGTTCTTTGATTTTCCACCATTGTTGCATGTTAGGAAAGGGTTTTTAATTAGATGTAAATTTCCGATCACCGGCAGCCGACCGGCGAGCCACCAACCACCAAGTTGGCACCGAAAGGTTCCTCTGGCCATGAGGAGTCCATAGGATTTGGAATCACTCAATTTCGTTGAGTAGATTGAAAGTTATGATGTTTTAAGTTAAGAACCCTAAGTTGAAAATTGTGATCGGTGGGCCTACTTTTCTTGCCGGAATCCGGTAAACCAGAGGCCTTTAGAGGCCAAAATTATGGGGGAATTGTAGTAGGATGTAAGATCTGTCCATTGGTACCTTTCATACCTCCATAGGTGTTTTGAGGAGAGAGAATCAAAGCTCCAAAGATGGTTGGTCGATGGGACGAATTTGGAATTTCCAGATTTGTTCATGGAGAAGATGAACAGTGTTTCTGCAAAGCCCACTCTCGGGTAGATTTTGCGAGAGGAGTGTAGTCCACCCCTAGGTGATATGATAGTGATTTTTGGGGAAATTGTTTATTGAAATATTTATGATTTGTCTGTATTTTCCCATAATTTTCCAAATTACAAAATATTTTCTATGATTTATTTTCTTATGCAAAATGTAAGAGGAGAGTGTGACCTATTTCTAAAGAATTAAATTCCGAAATTTTTACAGAAATTCTAATACCATATTATCTTATTTATGATCCATTAAAATTGGTGTTTCACTCTCTGAAAATATTAAAATGTATTTTCCTAATGTTATTCTAATTTATGGAATTGTAGAGATTATGGAAATTGGATTTTTGCAAAGGTTTTCAAAAGGATTTCAACAATTCCCCAAAGGTGTTTAGGATTATGGGAGGGTAGATTGGTCATGCATCTTATGCATATTGTATTGTGTTGGTTTCTAACGCATAATTAATATTGTTAGACTCTTAATTGTGCATTGTTCGTTGCAAGAATTGTGTTGTGATTGTGTGTGCTGATCAGGTAAGTGACCGGACCTTTCTAGTGTTTTCTAAGATTATATATGTAATATAATTATATGAGTTATCAATTATTTTATGGATTGTTTTCCTATAAATGATTTGAAGTGTTTTGTTGTTTTTAAAAGAGTATTGTTGTTTTCTGAAAATCGGATCGAGTATGCAAATGTAAATGTTTTGAAATGGATTGTTTTCCTATAAATGATTTGAAGTGTTTTGTTGTTTTTAAAAGAGTATTGTTGTTTTCTGAAAATCGGATCGAGTATGCAAATGTAAATGTTTTGAAATTGAAAAGGTTTTGAAAGTGATTTGGGAATATGAAAATGTGTTTTAATGTCCTTGGAAGGCTGTGCATAGTGGACCCGTACCTCAGGGGGTTAAACTGATGGTAAAGAGTGGACCCATACCACAGGGGTTTAAACTGTTGGTAAGAGCGGACCCGTGCCTCAGGGAGTTAAACTGTTTGTAAGAGTGGACCCGTGCCTCAGGGGGTTAACTGTTGGCTAGACTCGAGATCTATACCGTTAACGGATGATTGTGATTGTGATTGTGGTGCAGCCTGAACAGAACAAAATGTTTATTGTGATTGAGCTAAAGTGTATTGTTTTGAAGTGAAAAAGTGATTTTGGTTTATCGTATATGATTATATGAAAAGTATGATTTCTTATTATAGTAAGTATGATTTTATTGTACTTGATCCACCTAGTTAGATCTTGTTACTTACTGGGCTCTTTAGCTCACTATGTGGTTTATATGATTTTCAAGTGATGATGAGTAAGCACTGGGGAGAGTGATAGTTAGACGTTTAGCTTCCGCAATAGACTTGGACTTTTGGAACTTAGTTGAATTTCAATGATGTTGTTTAGTTGAGACTTGAAGATTTTGTTAATGTTTGGATATTGAGACTTAGTTCATTTTTGGACCTATTATACTATGTTGGACTGATAGCTAGCCTTACATGCTCTTGGGTTTGCCTCATGAGTATGTGGCGTTGTTATGTTCCGAGCCTTGGGTTCAGGGCGTGACAATTTGCCATAGGATTAGGACCTCAATTAGACTAGTTAATAGTGTTCGCTTTAATTAGTATTGTGGTGAATTCATGGGATTGGTTAGCGTTTGTTGTCAATCTACGCCTTCTATCTTGATGAATATGTTAATATCTTTTGTTTCAATGATCATATCAACCTGAATAGTCGATGCTTGGGATTGGAGTATTTATTTATCTTGTTGCTTAATTTTATTATTTTCTTGCTTATTTATTTTATTGTTACTCTTTTCACAAAAACCCCAAAAATTGTTAGTCTTAGGATTAATTAGAGTAAAGTAGTTTACACAACTCTCTGTGGGATCGACCTGAACTTACCCTGTCTATAGGTTAGTTTAGTTATTTATTTTTGGTGGTAAACGACACCCATCAATCAATAAGATTATTCCTATCATATCTTTCTTTCAACTTTTGGTTGTACTTCACAAAAACTAGATCATTTAGTCTTTTTTGTTCCAACTTATTCCGCCTCTTTGTGTGAATCTGCAAAATCAAATGTTAATGGGTTTAATATTTATCTCAAATTAAGTCATTTTAATTTAACTTATGAATAACTACTAATATTTGAAAAACTTAAACTTACATGTTGGAACACACTCCAATTGCGTTCACAACCAGAAGCACTACAAGTCAAACTCAATTTTTATTGCTAATTGCTGCAAGTTTGGTGTTGAACTCCCATACAAATTCCACCATTGAGATGTACATTTGACAAATATAAAAAATTAAAAATCAGAAAATATAAATCACATAAAACTTGGAAAACAGAATTTAACAAGTCACAAAAAGTTACCTGGTGCTTTTGTTGACCTTGATCTAATTGCAAATTCAACCCCAAAAAGTCCTTCTGCCTTTTTGTATGTGTACAATTCGTTCATTATTTTATCTTGCACCTCTTGACTTGGAACCAATTTCTCTATGCAAGCATATAATCCCTTTGTGATTTCTTCATCAAACTCTATACTTGGATTACCATAGAAGTACTCTGGATTCAAAAAATGTCCAGTTGCGTGCAATGGATGATGCAGCTGGCATTCCCATCTTCTATCAATGATTTTGAAAATCTCCTTGTACTTCACTTCATTTTCCCCAAAAGCTTTGATGATTGCTTCCTTAGCTCTATCCATTGTCTCATATATATATCCCATGGCTGGTTTCTTTTCATTATCAACAAGTCGAAAAACTCGAACAAGAGGACCCATAGCCTTGAGCGTGAAGACCACACCATTCCAAAATGAGGGCATTAGAACAGTATCAGCAGCCCTTTTAGCCTTTTGAATCTTTGGCCATTTGCTTGTCACCCATTCGTGAGATGTAAACATAGTTCTCAAATTTGTCTTTTGGTTCTGGACACTTTGAAGTGTGAGATATGATGTGCAAAAGCGAGTTTTACCGGGTCTTACTAGATCTCTTTGCTTTGTGAAGGTCCTCATCATGTTCAAAACAATTGTGTGATTGTATAAGAACCCAGTAAGTGCAATTGCCCTCTCTAAAGTCCTGCTAACTTGAGGAAGCTTGTCGATGTCTTCTAGCATTAGGTCAATGCAGTGTGTTGCACATGGTGTCCAATAGAGGTGTGGTCTCTTTGCTTGCAACAGCTTTCCTAATTCATGGAAAACCAAGTTAATAAAAGATAAGTTAGTGAACTGTTGTGAAATTGTGATTAATTCTGAAATTTTAAACCATAATTCATAAACAAATTGTAAAATGATAGCTAAAAATAAATGAAAGAAATTACCTGCCATGACAAAATTACTTGCATTATCCGTGATTACTTGGACAACATTTGCCTCTCTTATATGTTCCACAAAAGAATCCAGCAACTCAAACATTTTCTCACCAATTTGACATAAGCCGAAGCATCAATAGACTTGACAAACATAGTTCCAGTTGGACAATTAATTAAAAAATTCATCAAACTTCTACCCCTTATATCAATCCACCCATCTGACATAACAGAACAACCATGCTTGACCCATTCCTCCTTATGATTCTTAAACAATCCATTTGTGTAGTCCAACTCTTTCTGAAGTAGAGGGAATCTTAGTTCATGGTAGCTTGGAGGTTTCAAGTTAGATCCATATTGTCCAATAGCTTCAACAACCCATTTAAAAGAATCTAAATTAGCAAGATTAAATGGGATACCTGCTTGATAGAAGAATCAAGCAATATACTGACATGCTTCTTCTCTTTGCTTCTTGTCACATGCATCTTTTATATTTTTCTGTTTACCATGCTTCCTTAACTCCACCACTTTCTCTGGCTTGTGCTTCACAAATGCATCCATAGGACCCTTTTGCCTTGGTTTTTTGAAATTATTAGTGGATTGTTGTGCTTTTGCTACTCGTTTCCCCTTAGCATTGTTTTCATCTTCTTCTCCATTAATCTCCACCATATTATCAAAGTCATCAAAATCTGGTACCTTATCATATTTTTCCTTTTGAGTTCTTTTCTCATTCATGTAAGTTGAAAGCTCCTCTTTAACATGATCTAGAACCTTCAAACAAGCCTTGGCATTTTTGAAGTTTCCAACTTGATGCTGTTTAGCTCGATAAATTCCCCCTTTTGTAGTCTTTTGACAGAACATACAAGTAACCGTATTATGGTCACTTGGGTTAGTTAGGAAATTATATTTCCATGCAGGATCCTTTTTCTGACTACCTCCAGGTCCTCCACCACTTGATGGTCCTCCATCATTCGACATTTCTACCTAGTATAAAAAAGAACTAAACAAAGTAAATGTATGGTTTGGATTTGGAAACATAACAAAAGACTAAAAAAAAAGTAGTTGTTGCTGACTATTGTAATAAAAGATGAAGAGAAGATTGTAAAATCTTGTAATAAAAGATGAAAAAAGTAAGAAGAGAAGAAGAAAAGATTGGAGAATAAAAGATGAAAAAAGCAAGAAAAGAAGAAGAGAAGATTTAGATGATCATACCTAGCTTTTTCCAGTTTTTAGTGTTGACTGTTCACTATTGCACTGCTGTTTGTTGCACTTCTAGACTGGTTTTTCAATTTTTTTTGTTTAACTGCTGCTGGTGGCTTTTGCTATTCTCACTTCTCACTTCTCACTAATATATCTGATGTCTTTTCTTTTCACTTACAAGTCTTTTACTCTTATACACTAGTCACTTACCTTGTAAATTGTAGTTAATAACTCTTAATTATAATTACTAGTGGCTAATTTAATTAGGTTGTTGACTTTTATCCTAATAAGCACTGTTGAAAACAGAAAAAAGGCTGGCATTTGGAAACCAAAAGGTCTGGCACAAAAAAAAGGGAAAATCAACAGATAATTTACTCAGGCGTGCATTTTTAGCGCTAGCACTTCAGGAAAAGCGCCAAAAAAGCCACGCCTGGCTAAAGGGGCCTCGCCTCATACCATGAGAGGCGCTGGCCCCTTAAAACGCCTCGCCAGGGCGCCTAGGCGAGTGCCTTAACAACACTGGTCCGGCCTATGTGAGTGATGGGCAGCTTAGAATTGTTTGCCGTCACAACCATTCGTTTTCCGGTGTATGTTGACATATTACTCAGTTTTTCTTTTTCACCAGTCATATGCTTCGAACATCCGGAATCAACCAGCCAATCATTGCTGAAGTCGATCTTGCTCACCGTTGATAGTGCAGTCTCTTGTTCTGGTTCAACAGTGAATGATGTTGCATGTTCTTCAGGTTCATCGACCGCGAACGATACCTGAAATTCCCAATCTTCTTCATTACCATTTTTACCTCTCGAAGTGGTGGCAGCATTGCCTTGTGCTTGCTTGAATCGGCAACCCCGAGTGAAGTGACAAATCTTGCCATAATTGTAGCATTTGTCATTTTGACGACGATATCTCATTTCTTCTTTGTCGTCTTTGTCTCGAAAAGGTTGAGCTCCCCTTCGTTGTGGACGTTTTCCACGTTGGCCTTTACGCCAATTTTGTCTGCCTCTCGAGCTTTCGCTTCCATTATTGGATATTGTAGAAGTCTTGTTATCCTTGGGCACTCTCTTAGCAAAGAGAGCCTTTTCATCATCTTTTATTGAGACTTTAGACATTTGCTTATCCAAAGTCTCTTGATTAACAAGAATAACTTCCAACTCGGTTAGAGTTGGTTCCTTCTCCCAACCGCGAGTCGCCGTGACAATTCCATGGTACTCCGGTCTCAAACCATGGATGATGATTCTTCTCATCCGCGTCTCGGTTATTGCATTATCTGGATCCAATTTGGAAAATTTGTCACAAAGTAATTTTACTTTCGAGAAATATTCACTCACCAACATATTATGTTGTGAGATTGATAGGAGCTCATTCTCCAACTGTTGGAGTTTTGCATCATTCTTTTCAGCAAGCAAGGTTGTGAGAGTATCCCAGGCTTCTTTTGGTGTCCGAGCATCCTTGATGTGGTGGAGCAAACCATCCTCGATGGTAACTGACAACACGTACATAGCCTTTTCGGCTTTAATCTTCCACTTCTTTGCTTCTTCCTCATCAGTTGTTGGTGTTGGTGGCGTTGTGTTGTACCCGGCAACAGTCTCCCATATGTCTTAACCGAGCAAGTAAAATTGATACGTGTGCTCCACGTGTTGTAATTGGTGGTGTTGAGTTTCTCAATGGTGCTGACGTTGGTAGAAATATCTGTCATGGTAACGTGAGAATAGTGCCCTGCGCTTCACTTGAATTGGTCCCAGACCAAAGTACCTTCACAGTCCCAGACTGTAGACTGGCAGAGTCTCCACGTCCTCTTCACAAACGGCCCCTGACCACCTAGCTCTGATACCAAATTGTTGGCTTGGCTAATGAGAAGGCAAGAAAATTTTATTATAGCAAATAGCAAATACAAAAAACTCTCTTTTAACTTAGCTCACAATTGCTCACACAATCACTCTATTCTTCCTCTCAATTGCTTTGCTCTTCTCTACAATTGTTCTCTCAATGCACCACGTTTTTGCTCTCCACAATTGCTCTCCACGATTGCTCACAACTTCACCACACAATTGCTTTCGACTTGCTTGACACCTCTCCTCAATTGGCATGCCCTTTATATAGGCATTTCAACTCGGTGCCAACCTTCATTTTTAGCCAACTTACCTAACTTACCTAACTTAGGTAATTTATTATTTACCCAACTTACCAAACTTAGACAATCACTAACTTTATCTAAGCAAACTTATGTTTAGAATTTACCAATTGGAAAAATCAAACTTAAGATTGGAACTTACCAATTGGAAAAAACAAGAGAGTAGTTGGTGAAACTTTAACACCTCAGTAGTTGACAATGAAATTGTAGGTTGCCTTTTGCTACACCAAGAAATTATGACAGATCCAAGGCTAAACATGTAACCAGTTGTTGATCGCCTTGTGTCATGATCTCCA
Organism: Corchorus olitorius; assembly: GCA_001974825.2. Lineage (NCBI taxonomy): Eukaryota > Viridiplantae > Streptophyta > Magnoliopsida > Malvales > Malvaceae > Corchorus > Corchorus olitorius. The sequence goes on along the minus strand of AWUE01020588.1, from coordinate 13,195 downwards.
CCATAGTCGGCATCACAGTACACAACAACTTGACATGGAACTCCCTTCTCATATAGAAGTCCAAAATTAACAGTTCCTTTTTCATACCTTAAAATTCTTTTCACTGCGTTAATATGTGGTTTTCACAGTTTCTCCATGAATTGGCTAGCAACTCCACGTGTTGTAATTGGTGGTGTTGTGCTTCTCAATGATGCTGACGTTGGTAGAAATATCTTTCATGGTAATGTGAGAATAGTGCCCTGCACTTCACTTAAATTGGTCCCATACCAAAGTACCTTCACAGTACCAGAGTGTAGACTGGTAGAGTCACCACGTCCTCTTCACATACGGCCCCTGACCGCCTAGCTCCGATACCAAATTGTTGACTTGGCTAATGAGGAGGCAAGATAATTTTATTATAGCAAAGAGCAAATACAAAAAAAAAAAAAAAAAAAACTACTCTTAGGACTTAGCTCACAATTGCTCACACAATCACTTAATTCTTCCTCTTAATTGCTTTGCTCTTCTCTACAATTGCTCACTCAATACACCACGTTTTTGCTCTCAACTTCACCACACTTTCTCGACACTTGCTCACACCTCTCCACAATTACTCTAGACTTTTCGGCAATTGCTTGCTCTCTACTTGCTTGACTCCACAACTCACCACAATTGCTTAGACCTTTATATAGGCAAGCATTCAGTGCTTACATTAGCAATATCATTTAATTAGTAAAACCTAACTTTCCTAACTTAGGTAGGTAATACCCGACTTTCCAAACTTAGGTAATGGCTAATTTTACCTAAGCAAACTTATGTTTAGAACTTACCAATTGGAAGCATCAAACTTAAGATTGGAATTTACCAATTGGAAAAATCAAGAGAGTAGTTAGTGAAACTTTAACAATATGGATTGTCTTTACTAGAGGAACCATCGATGGAGATGCAACAGTTATTAGAACAAGACACTAAGGGGCCGTTTGGTTCAGCAAAACAAATATTACCATGGGTATGTAGATGCCTGGGTATGTTGATGGATAAGTGAAATGACCAGCCATCTGATAGGTATATCGGATGGTTGCGTTTGGTTCGGCAAAGAAATACTCGGGTATTTCACTTAAAAATGATATACCTATGTACACAATACCCATGTTTGTTTAGAGTTAATCATGGTTATGAGTTGTGTATTGTTGCCAAATTACTTCAATTACCCCATATTATAATAATAAGCAAATTAAGCATACTTAGATAATAGAATCCAATTTTCACAAATTGCGTTTTCACCTCATTATACATTATCCATAAGTGAGAATATGTTTGACATAATTCAAATTAATTTACCAACAATAATGCCTATAATGAGAGCTAGCATGACATGAAACCAACGAAAAGAAAGTTTGGGTTATGATTTTGCTTTTGCAATATATCCTCACCTCCATTGTCATTAATGTCCCTATATGCCAAAAATGATTTTTCAGCTTCCTCTCTACGTGCAAATGACTTGGGGACTGCGCCACGGATCCCATGCACTTGCGAATGTGCTTCCGGCCATGTGTCATATATACCGGGCCGATGACCAACATACACCACATATGTTTTGGCCATTGCTTGAACAATTTCTACGACAAATAATAAAACACCATACATAAGAAAATAAAATTCGAACTAACCAATTAAAAAGGTGCATAATTATGTCAATGAAACTAACACATAAAAGTTCCACATACCAACCCATAAAAAGCTTATGAAAACCCACATGATTTTCAACAAATGTTGCTTACATCATAACACACAAAAAATGTTCATTCAACCCTAATGAAATCATAAACCCATGACCTACATCAAGTCCAATTCATCGATCTCCCCTTCTTCATCACTACCATCTCCCCCACCCGCACCAGCTCCATCATCAACAACCCTACGGGATCCCCATATTTGTTGCATGATAGGGTAGTGAGGGAATGGCTTATTCCTGAAACGACTAGCATCCTTTGAGACTGGATCGCGCACGTGAGCCTAGACATCATTTTAAAACACATCTTATTAATGATAGGCTTACTTTATTACCTACACCCATGCATAATTATCTTCCAGTATCATAACACACATAATAACATCATTTACATTACCTCCATCCAAGCATCCCACATCTGATCAGAGCCGACAACTTGATGTGTGACCTCACTATAGCCGAAACCATCACGCAACAACAAATTAATTAAACCAAACTGTCTTTTCAGGTGCCTAGTCTTGCTATTGATAAGGTGGCCTTCGAACTTCACCAAACCTAATCGATTGTTCACCATCGTAGGCAAACGTTCTAGCCACCCAGGTCCGAAATGGCCATTATTAGTGGGGAGGGTTTGCATGGGCTCCAACAAAATCATTTCCTCCTCTACAGACCAAATCACCTTAGTAACCCTACGGACTTGTATGATTCTTTCACGGCCTGCCATTTCTAGATTGAATATCCAAACCATAAACTAAATAAATTATGATAATATACAAAAACCATTTTTATCAATGCAATGCCACATTTGATAACTATTGGAAATAATAAACATTTGAATATGAAAACCTTATGAAATGTTCAAATCATTGAATAATATGCATCAAATACAAAACATTCATCACAAATAGGAGATGTTTTTCATACTTAAAACCTACAATAAATAAAACCCTAAAATGTTCACTAGCTCTCGGTGAAAATTATACGCAACTGCATATAGTGTGGCAGTTTGACTCCTCTAAGTGATGGAAGGGAAGGATTTTCCCTTTCCCACAGAGTCCAAAAAGCATCTGGACCCTCTAATTTTTCAAACTTATTAAACCTAAACCCAAACTGCACCATTGCTTAAGCTATCTCGAACTCTTTCTTCAACTTGTCTACGTAATGCCAAAACTCCCCCTCTAATTTTTCAAACTTATTAATCCTAAATCCAAACTGCACCATTGCTTGAGCTATCTCGAACTCTTTCTTCAACTTGTCTACGTAATGCCAAAACTCCCCACCCTTGTCTTTTTTTGATGGGCATAGTTCTACAAAACGGTTGAAAAGGTTAGGGCCGTCACGATATTCGAAGGTACACCCCCAAATCGACCACTCATCTTCAAACCAATGCTTGGTCATTGCATCAACGATAGCTTCAATGCATTCATCAGACCACTCCTCAGTCTTAGCATTGTTTGAACTCGATGTCATTGATGATCTAATTACAAATGACCCGTACCCAACATAAACATATATTTCAACAATATTACCCACACAAACCCAAGTCAGAACCCTAATTTACAACTAAAACACCCATATACCAATAAGCAAACCCGAACCCATCAAAAGCAAACAAGACATGATTCATTGATTTCCATAACAATTGCTAAAAATAACAAATTCCATAGTATTATTGTATAAACTGTTGTCTCCCATAGCCGAAATTACCCACACAAATCCACACAAAAAACCTAAACACAAATCCAGACAATGCACAATAACCAACGAAACCCTTATTTCATAAGCACACCTGAAACCCATCAAAACCTCTCAAAATCAACATAAAACAGGAAAACCCAAGCAATCAACATAAAAAATCCACAAACAATCAACATAAAAAATCCACAAACAATCAACATAAATTGGTTAAAAGTTATACCAACTTGTAGATCCGGGGAAGAGGAATCAAGCCCAAGCAACCTGCGACGGTGAAAGCAAGAGATGGCGCCGATCTGCGGCAAAGAAAATCTGGCGGTTTTGTAGAGAGAGAGAGGGGGAGGTTTTAGAGAGGAGGAAAGCAAAAAATGAGGAAGTTGGGGAAAAAACCCACTTAAATAGGAAGGGGCATAGGGTGTAAATAATGAAATTTAATAAGGACAAAATGGTCAAATAATACTAACCCCCTTTAAGTGAAATACCCGGCCATTTCCATTCCCATCGAAATCGGGGGTATTTGAGATGCCCGCGCGTGATATACACCCTGGGAATGTCGGCGCGTTAAGTGAAATGTCGGGTATCTTTATGCCAAGCCAAATAGTAAACAAATAAGGCCATCTGACGGTAATCTCCCAGGATACCCGGTAATATCCCAAGATGACCACCAACCAAACGACCCCTAATAGTGTTGTTGTTCGACGAGCTTAGTTGACTCTCGTCATCTTATGTACTAAAAAAATCAAGAATGATCGATCAAATTGGAGTTAAAGGTGTAAATCACTAAATTGCCACATTTCATATCTTCCAAATAAAAAGGTTTTTGGTTTTGCTGCTCATTTGGGTGTTACGTCGAACATGGTGGCCGAACTTCATGCTTTGAGGTTAGGTATTTTACTTGCATGGGAAGAGGGTTATAGACATGTGGTATGTGAGATTAATGCCAATGTGGTATTGAAACTGATTGATTCAGCGGATGTTACTCTTCATCCGCTTGGATCCCTTATTATTGATATCTGTGAGCTGTTGAAAAGTGATTGAGAATGTTCGTGCATACATACACTACGGGAAGGAAATTTTTGTGTTGATGTATTATCCAAGTTGGGATGCTCTCTTGAGGAGGACTATGTTGTGTATAGGCAACCTCCTTCGGAGGTAAGGGAAGCATTACATGCGGATTGCAGTGGAGTCGTCTATCTTAGGAGTTTCAAGATGTAATTTTTTATCATTCAGGTTTTCACCAAAAACAATAAAAAGGTTTTTGGGAAAGGGTCAAATTGTCCCAGATTGAAATTGAATGTGCGAATTTGAAAATTTTGGGATGGTTGAAGGACTGGCTATAATACTCAAACGATCTAGCAAAGTTGACTTTAATTACGTTGACGGTTTGATTGCTCTAAGTTTCACCAATCTTGACATAGTCTCTGGACCATCCGATCAAATCCCTCTCTCTCTCCCCTTCTGGCAGAAGCTGACCAGCTGTAGACTCCATTCGCTGCCACCGAAGGGTTTAAACGAAATTCGATCTTTGAAAATTGAGACACCTGCTCCTCTCGCCTTTGTCTTCATATACAACACTCGCCCAGAAAACCAGAAACACCAAATCAAAAGAAACACCATCTATAAATAACACTAACAATGGGCTCTTTCCTCAGTTCAAGCCAGAAAAGCAAAGAAGAAATCGAAATGGCACTTAACAAGGTCAAGCAGATTGTTTCCTCCAATCCTGTTGTTGTCTTCAGGTATTTGGTTAATGGGTATTATTTAGAACTTAAATACAATTCATTTCAGTAAACTTTTTTTTCCTAGGGTTTACGTTTTGATTTAGTAAGAATGAGATTCTAACTATAAAGTTCCATTTTCTTTTTGGTGCAGTAAGACCTATTGTGGTTATTGCAATAGGGTTAAGCAGCTTTTGACACAGTTAGGAGCTTCTTTCAAGACTATTGAATTGGATGAAGAAAGTAAGTATTGAATATTGATACTATCTGTTTGTTAAAATGCAAGTCTGCAATTTATTAGTTTACAAGGGGATTTCTTCTGACCTAAGCAAGGGCAATATGTTATCTTACTGTCAGTTCAGTTCTTCTATGTTATGAATTATGAATTCAGATATTTTAACCTCTTTTGATGTTGCCAAAAACAAAAGAAAAAAACCCCACTTTAGTATTGTCTAATAACAAGGAAAATTATTTGAGTTCTTGTTTTGTTTTTGTTTTGGAAGGTGATGGGGATGATATGCAAGCAGCTCTGTCAGAGTGGACTAAACAGAGGACAGTGCCCAATGTGTTCATTGGAGGTGTACAAATTGGTGGCTGTGATTGTAAGCCCAATTTCTTCAATTACCCTTTAACTTTATCCATCTTTCCTAGATCAGATATTACTTGTGACCTTTCATTTAATTCTTGATCCTGACTTCGGAGTTATGAACCTCATTTCTAGAAGTTTGATTTACATTACTCTTCTTAATTAGAAAGCAAATGCAAAACTTAGTATCAATCTGGGTTATAATTTTATAATGATGTGGTCTTGAAACTTGCCAAAATGAAAACATGATGAATATACTAATTTTTCTCTTGTGATCATTGCAGCTGTTGTTGCCAAGCATCAAGCAGGTCAACTTGTGAGCCTCCTCACTGATGCTGGTGCCATCCCAGTGAATCAGAACGCCTGAGAGCGAAGTGTCGGTACCAAACTTTGCAAATAGTAGACTTTTGTAATGGTTTGCAATGAATAATACTTGCACTTAACTGGTATAAACACAGGAAAATTTTATGGTTCTTGCTATCTTCTGATTTTGTCAACTCCACAAGCTTAGTACTTGTAAATTCGGTGTTAATTTGGGCAATTTCTGGATACTTTTGATTCAATCTTGGCCAAATATCATATCCTCATTAAGATAAATACAGGTATTTACAGATGAACAACCAAAGCAGTAAAACTGGACAAAAACCGTAAAGACTGCAAGTTCTTTTCTCTACCATACGATAATGTCTTCCTATAACTGTAAGGCAAAATGGGAATAAGAATAATCTTTGGTATATACTCCTTTCTTTATTGTTGCATGGTGATCCCATCAAGTTCTTTGCAGCTGCATAGCGATCCGTAATCCCATGTCCAGAACAGCTAGATTCTAAGCCTTTCACAAGGAATCATCCATTTATTGCAGTAGAAAGCAATGCCATTTTGCATTTTCATTTTGAAAAGGATTTCCAGCTTCTAGATTCAAAGCACTTATTATTGCACTAGAGCCAATTCTTTCATGTTCTGTTTGTATGAAAGAAGAAAAATATCAAGTTCAAACTCCATAAGCAGGCAAGCTTATAAATGTAGGAAGAAGGTTTTACTTACATTTGAGATGTCTATCCATGAATTAAGTGTATTGAGAGCTTTTCCAGACAATTGTGTCTCACGAGCCAAGCTTACACCTTCAGCAAGGGACTTGACATGGCCACTTACTAGGAGTGCTGCTGCTGCATTAAGGATCTGACAAGTTGCTATCGTATTAGAAATCCCATTTACAAATGATTAAAGATATAGCATTCACAAATCCCATTCTTTAAACAGGAAAAAAGTGCGAAGAGAGCTAAAAATGGGGAATAAGTAGTTTAGGGTGGAGGTAGAACTTACAAGTGCATCTGCAATTGGCCCTTTCTCCCCTGCCAGTATACGCTTCAATACATCTGCATTATACTCAGGATCACCACCCCGTAGATCATCTAGAGTACAACGAGGAACACCGAATTCCACTGTCCAACAGACATACTCATTTTCTTAGTTCTTTGAAGTAAAAAAACTACTGAGTACATCTACTGAGTAGTAACATCCATCAAAAGGACTCGGCTTCATTTTCAGCTATAGTATACATCTACTCTTTGGTCTCAATGTAAGATGAAGAAACTATAAATTATTGACAAGATCTTACATGGATCAAATGAAAATTTCTCAATCTTTTCAGGAGTGACATCAAGAATTTTCCCCGGCCCTGTATACATATGCAAGAGAAAGGTTTAGGCCTAAAAATATGAATAAGAAAGTAAAACGGTTTGCAAGTGAAGATAATATGATTTGTTCAGAATGCCAAGGGGAAGATCTTACCAAGAGGACTCATTTCATCTAAACCCTCTGAGTGCACCACTAATGCTCTTTTCATGCCAAATCTCTGTAGTGCTTTAGCCATTTTGAGGACCTATCACAAACAGTAATAGCTAATCTCAGTATTTAAGTAAAGCAAATATCAAAGCAGTATGTGCTTTATATATGTATGTATGATGCTTTTTCTTACAAAAGATTATTACAAAGAGATCACATGTAATAGAAACATAGCATGAACAACACATCATGCCGCATCAGAGTTTAAGGTGGAATCTACAAAACTATAGCACCACTCAGGTGTTCAGGGTATATGTATGTATGTGATTTATTATATCAGTCGATGCATGACCTACAGTTTTCACTTTGTGATGTAGGTTATCAGTAGTAATTTTCTGGAAGGTTTAAGGACACGATCTTGGCTATAATATATGGTACACCAGTTGAGGTTGGATATATATGAGATTGTTGTATAAAAACACAAATAAGGGCATCTAAACTCCTGAGGCCAGAAAGCAGTGGACAACTAAAATTTTATATATATAAATGTAAATTTTCCAATTATAATTGGAGGAACATTGAAATTTAACTCTCCATAATACATGTATCTTCAATCAAATGCTAATCAGACAAACAAACATCACGTAATGCTACTTGCGAATCACGGGAAAATTCTTGGGATTTGCATGACTTAAACAATATAGTTTTAAGAACTAAAATGAGCCCTGCTTCAAGATATCGTTTTAGCTATATATCAACAATGTCCAACATATTCTACCATTAAGAAAGGACCTCTACACATAACCAAGGAAAATTGGCATTTATCAGTTCAGTTATTATGATATGAATCAATTATTCACCAAAAAAATGACAGTATAGCCAAGAAGTGACCTGTAAGATGTTCAAGCCACAAAGAGGGCAGCTTACAGCCTAGAACCTCACAATTTACCACACAATAACTCCCAAAGCAATCGGATCACGATATTGAGCCAGGAAAGAAGGGAGGAGGAGGGTTTGACTCCATTCTTAAATTGCAGTCCAGAAAGAGTAGTGAGGAAAGTCTGTTTTACAAAATCTCATTGCAAGAACTTGTAGGTTTGCAATGGAACCGGACTCAAAGTTTGGTCAAGTGCAACTAGGCCGAAAATGCATGTTAATAGCATCAATTTATAGGTGGAAGATTTGAAATCATTATGCAGAAAGCAGGACATAATCAATGAAACAATCCGGAATTGTAATTTTCAAAGTAGGATTAAAAAAGCAGATACTTTTGTAAACTTAAAAAGAAAAAATCTCATTTATTAGTAATTCCCCATTTTTGTTTAATCAAACTTTAGGAGTGAGAGAATGTGTGTGTGTGTGTGTGTGTGATACCTTTCTTAATGCAACAACGCACTAAGAGCACTTACTAGATCTTCAGTGTAAACACCAACAACAGCAAAAGGCACTCTTGCAGGGTTCAACATAGGACCCAAAATGTTAAACACGGTTTTGATTTTTAGCTTCTTTCTTATAGGCCTCACAATCTTCATTGCAGGGTGGTATTTTGGGGACATCATAAAACCGATTCCTGCTTTATTCACACAGCTCCTTACTCCCTTCAAGAAAAATGAGAAAATGAAAACAATATTGAATCAATAAAACAAAAAGATCTGTGGGGAGCTATATTTATTATATTAGGTAGTATACATTTTCATTTAATTGAGTGGGCCAACAACTTAATGCTTCTATCTAGTTGCCTCATACACATAGTTGAAGGGACATATCATTAAAAAACCACAGAGTGGCAGAATGGATCATCTATTAGAATAAGTTAAAAATGGTATATTCATGACTGAAATTTCATGATGTAAACTGTTGAAGCCCACAGAAAAGAAAAGTTTGGTAGCAACAGTAAACATTCTTAATACTGTAAACTGATTGGACTAAGGATTGAAAACTAAACTCCATAGAATAACATTTTCATTTTTCAGCATTCAAACTGAGAGCCTACTAAGCTGGCTTAGGCGAACTACTACTTATCTACTTGCCACCCGAAAATATGCATATCATATACATCAAATAATGACAAAAAAAATACTAGGCAGACAAATACACATTCCCATGATCATAATATTAGCAGAACAGCTACTGGGTTGCTGTGAAGAAAGTCACTATGTTTCACACTATAAAAGGCTGTCATACGACTCAGCCCCACATGGAAGACCAATCGTAGCATCATTATCATCAATGCAACTATAAATGACATGGTGCAAAATATACCAACCTCTGGGTCCAAATCAATAACTACCCCCAAAGCTTCCAATACATCAGCACTTCCGCAGGCAGAAGAACTGGACCGGTTCCCTTGCTACAACAAAGAAAATCAAGCAGTAATTATAGCAATGATTGCCGTACATTTGACAAGGAAACTTTGCATTCAGCCACAAAAGGAAAAGGATAAATGGAATTGAATTCAGGGAGTTTATCAGTCACCTTGGCAACTTTTGCACCGCAAGCTGCAGCCAGTACTGAAGCACCTGTTGAAATATTCACTGTGTTTGCCCCATCACCACCCGTTCCAACAATGTCAACCGCATCTTTTAACCCTTCTAACTTCCAAGCATGATTTAACATTGCCCTCGCCAATCCCACTACCTTAATAAATAAAAATGTGGTAGTCTTTACTCAGATTCTGGCCCCATTTTTAAGAGGGAAAAAACAAGCCCGTTGGCTTGAAGATCACTACTACTTATTTTTCATTTGAAAAGCCAATAAATATTCTCAATCAATCACACAACACAACAAACAACTTATCCAGAAAAATCTTCTTCTTTTATAAAGAACAATCAGAAATAGCTCAAAAACAAAAACAAAAAAAAAAGTAACCTACTTACCTCTTCAAAGGTCTCGCCTTTGGCTCTCAACAAAACAAGAAAAGCACTAATCAAAGCCTCATCAGCTTCATTTAACAAAAAATCCAGAGACGCCTCTGCCTCGGACTCCGTCAAATCCACACGATTTATCAACCCTTCAATCAACTAAAAACCAAACAACCCAGATTAGAGAAAAGGTTAATATATTTGATAATTCCTTATCAGCTCCCCAGAAAATTGAACATTTTCATCTTACCTCATTAATTGAACCTATTGATGAGCTTGGATTTTGACGAACACTGGACACAGCAGAAACAGACGCAGAAGCAGAGTCAGAAACGACTTTGACATTACTCAGATTTGAGAAGCGGTCAGTTGTTGCTGTGAGAAACCCATTGCGAGGATCGAGAACTTTGGTTAAAGGGCGGCGCTGAGTAAATGCTGGGAACGAAACTGGAGAAGACTGCTGCAGAAACACTGTTCTTGCCATTTGCTCTGTACCCCAAAATTGAAGTGAAGACCGATCAAAGACTTTTTCAAGTTTGTGAAATCAGCCTGACCCAGTATTTAATATACGGGCTCCTGTTATTTTTCCACTCTCTTCTCCTTTTTATCTCCCCTCTGGTCTTGTCTTGTTGTGCTCTGTTTGTGTTTGACAAAAAGACTACAATAATAAAATGGCCATTGGCCAATTGGGAAATGGGAAATTGTGGACTGTATTATATAGTAAATGGGATGTGGAGAGTGGGGAGTAGAGAGCGGAGAAAAGAGAAGGAGAAAAGCATGGGATGGGTGGTGTAGGGGTTTTGGGTTTTTATCACAGGAGACAGGAGTTTTGTCTTGTGAGAAATGAGGATCCAACCATAAATTTTGTTCTGCAGAATAGATTTGGAAGGTGATTTTTCAGGATTCTTCTTCCCTTATTTTTGGTATATTCCATTGATTTTACCATTCTAAGCATTCAGTAAATTTACCATTTTTTTTTTTTTGGTTTCAGAATTGTGAAAAGTTAGGTCGCACATTGGACCACCCATCCACCATAAGACAACATATACGTAGTTGCTAGATTTAGCAAGTACTTTTATTTATTAGTTAGGAGTAGCATTATTACTGCTTGAATAAACCACTCTCATGATGCCAAAAAAAAACCCACTCTCATATTCAATAATGATATCCAAAATTTCAGAACTTACCCTTTAAGGTTGCGTTTGGTTCGTGGTATCTTAGATATCATGTAGAAATGTCATTCCCAACTCTTTCCTGGGAATACTATTTTAATGGGAAAGTGTACATTTCTTGTTTTTGTGGGAATCGGATTATCATGTTTGGTTAATGTCAGAATCTGACATTCTCAAGTGTGCAAAGTACAATCTTGCCCCAAGCTTATATTACAGAAATTTAGTAAGGTTAAATGGGTAATAAGCCATTAAACTTTTTTATGAAAAAAATAAAAATAAAAAAATTTGAGGGTATAAAAGAAAAATCAAGATAAAAATAGTAACACTTTCCTGGGAAAGTTACTTTTCCCACCCTTTTAGGTGGGAATGACGTTCCCACCTAAAATTAGATTCCTCCAACCAAACATGGAAAAGTTATTCCCCTACCCAACTTATCACACTTTCCCACTACATTCTACGAACCAAACGCAACCTAAATCCTAGCACCTTTTAAAAATTTTGGATAAATTATAAGAAACAATAATAGGAGGAATTTAAATTACCAAAAAAACAATCCAACCTTAACTTCTTATGATTTGGAGAGCAAATGAGGAGGGGTATTTTGGGAACTTTGTGAAAAAGTTACTATTTGTGGGTCCCACTCTCCATAAACTAATATATTTTTGTTGGATTATTTATCTAATGATTCTCATACTTTTATGTTTTATGCTATTTAGTCCTTTATAATTATAGGTTGGATGATTTAACGCGTTCGCATTTATTTTTGTATTTTTTTTCCTATATGTCCAATTAAGGTGATTCAAGTGTCTATTAAAAGGTGATTTCATGATCTACAATTTTCATGAAGAACTCAAAAGCCAATTTTAATGTTTTGATTCTAAAAAATGCTTCCGAAATTTTGTGATTTTGATTGTCGGTCAATTTAATATCGTATAACTTTTTGTCCACATATCCAATTGAAGTTATTGAAGTGTCAGTTAAAAGGTTATTGCATCATTTACGACTTTCTTGAAGGACCCAAAAGCTAAATTTGATCTACGAGTTTCATGAAGGGCTCAAAAGGGAGATTTTATGCTTCAAGATCTCCATTAACAAACATCTTCTTATTTGGATTATTTATTAAATAACCCTCATATTTTTCTATTTTATACTACTTAGTTCTTTACAAATTCTATCTTCATTTAAGATTTATTTTTTTATTCTTTGTTCTATTTGTCCGATTAAGTTGATTCATGTGTCTATTAAAAGGTAATTTCATGATCTACAACTTTCATGAAGGACTCAAAAGCAAATTTTTATGTTTTAATTTAAAAAAATGCTTCCTAAATTTGGTCGTTTCGATTGTTGGTCTATTTAATACCATATAATTTTCTATCCACATGTCCGATTAAAGTTATTCAAGTGTCGGTTAAAAGGTTGTGGGTCCCACTCTCCATAAACTAATATTTTTTGTTGGATTATTTATCTAATGATCCTCATACTTTTATGCTTTATGCTATTTAGTCCTTTACAATTATAGGTTGGACGATTTAACGCGTTCGCATTTATTTTTGTATTTTTTTTCCTATTTGTCCGATTAAGGTGTATTCAAGTGTCTATTAAAAGGTGATTTAATGATCTACAATTTTCATGAAGAACTCAAAAGCCAATTTTAATGTTTTGATTCT
>AWUE01020585.1:0-46962 GCA_001974825.2 Corchorus olitorius | reverse complement strand
CTGACAGTGTATTGCATAATAATCCCTATAAGAAAAATTATATAATACACCGTCAGTGGAGTTTAGCAGACTGCACGTGTGGGGTTTAAGGGTTGGCATATGTCTCCTTAGGGAATATGTATTAATATTAAATATTTAATTAATTATGAAATGGGTATGTGTCAATCTTTTAACCCGTTTATGGAGTCCAAAATTTACACTTACAATGTATTGTATAATAATCATATAAGAAAAATTATAGAATACACCGTCAGTAGAGTTTAGCAGACTGCACGGGCGATGTGTAAGGGTTGACATGTGTCGCCTTAGGGAATATGTGTTAATATTTAATATTTAATTAATTATGAAAAAACTCAGTTAATAAGGTTACTAATTAATAAGATTACTATACAACTTGATACGGTTACTAAAAAGGTTTTAAGGTTATTAAAAAAATTTATAAGATAACTAATAAATTTAAAATGTTATTTTTTTGACTAATTAAAGAAACTTAATCAATTGAGTAAAAGACATAATAATGTTACTTATAAAAACTTAAAAGTGTCTATCACATTCGTCATTAGTGTAGTTTAATGGATTGTATAAACAGTGTTGAAGGATTGGTATATATCTTTTTAGTCTATATTTTTAATATCAAATACATAATTAATTAAGAAATAAATGGTGTATGTATTACTTTTTAACCTACATGTGCAATATGAAAATTTCACTGGCACTGTAAATAATTGTTCGCTAAAAAGATATAATAATATTTTCTACAAATTATAAAGATTTAGTAATATTTTTCAACGAATCATAAAAGTTTTACATAGTATGGGTAAAATAATGATTTAGTTATACTTTTTTCTACAAATTAAATTGCAACTAAACTTTCATTATAAAATAATGTTCATTCCTAATCAAGTTTGCTACTAATTAAAATTCATATATTATGTGGCTAATAAATTATAATTTTAAATATTAATCTTTAATTTTGAATAAATCCCGGTGCAACGCACGGGTTAACCTAGTTATCCTTATAATAATCACCATGTATGATTCATTATAGATTATATTATCCTTATATTGTAATAATTGAACACATAATAGTATTGTAGTACAAACAATTGTACGTAGGTGACATTAGACTTGTTCATGGGCCGGATTGGGCCGGGTTCGGGTCGGGTCTAGCCTTGAGATTAAGGTTATTAGTGTTGCCCAAGCCCGACCTATTTATAAAACGGGCCTCAAACTTTTGTCCAAGCCCGGCCCATTTATCAAATACTTAGACCAAGGCCCGTCCAAAAGCCCATTTAATATTTTTTTAATAATTATTTTAAGGATTAAATTATATAAATATAATTTTAAATATAAAATATGATATATACTACCTATAACATATTATTCTCGTTGATAATAAGATTTTCTACATATATTATTCATCTTTTTCTTATTTAACATACGGTGTACGTATAAATTATATTTAATATATATTATATATCAACAAATAAAAAATAAAAACAAGTATATTTCCTTAATCGGGCTGGGCCCGGGCCGGGCTTGGGCTTTTGCTCTTATACCCAAGCCCGACCCATTTAATAAACATGCTTGATATTTTTGTCCAAACCCATCCAATGGGCTTAAAATTCTTGTCCAAGCCCTTTAAAATATCGAGTGGGCTTACGGACTTGAACGGGTAGCCCAACCCTTGAACAACTCTAGGTGACATGCTTACATTTCTTCTTTTGCATATGTATACTAATAGTAATTTTCTTTCGATATATATCATTATATTCTTGAATTATTTTAAAAAAATGAAAGCATTTAAATTAGGCTTAAATATCAATGTGTACCCAAATTATAAACAAATTGACAATTTATACCCCAAATTTTAATTTTGGCCAATATGGCATCCAAACTATCAATTTTGGATAATTAGCACAAAAAATTGATAGATTTTTTTGACACGCGGTACTCCAAGCCATTTGACACATGGTAATTCCATCGAATTTTTGGTGGTAATTATCCAAAATTGATAGTTTGGGTACCGCATTGGCCAAAATTAACGTTTGGAATGCAAATTGTCCATTTAATTGTTAATAATCTGGGGTACATTTTGATATTTAAACCATTTGAATTTTATATAATTCACCCATTAATTTCTCTAATTTTTCTTTCTTATAACAACCTTTTTCCTTGGACAATTTTCTCTAGGATTAATCATGGCTGCAGTTCATCGAAAACTAAGAATTAATGCTGGGTTTTCATCAAGACTTGAGCAAGCAGAACAAGTTGGTAAAAGGGTTTCGTCAAATATATATATATACTAAATATCATTTGAAACACCCAATGAAATTACTAAAGGCTCCAAATCAGAATTGATGAGGAGCCAGCATTTTGTCCTTTTTTGTCTTTTCTCACTTGGTAAATTATAGAAAAGTCCAAACTAGATTTTTATCTTTCCTTTACCTATTTGGTCATTTTGGTAATTGCATGTCCTTTGGAACCGTTTTGGGAAGTCATTAGTGTAGACGTATTTATTGTTGGGAGAATTCCTCTTTAGTGTATTTAAAAGCTAAATAATCCAGGATTGGTGATATAGAGAAAATTAATCCTTCATCTATACTAACTATTTTTTTTTAATTAAATAGAACTTTACATTAACTATAATATAAAGAAGTGGAATTAATAGTTACTTAGTTCAAGTTCATTTAGAATGGCTTAAGACATACAATTATTTTAAACAGCATTATATAAACAAACTTTACAATTTAGATGATATAATATGTTTCAAGCAAATCCAGTTTTCCATTTATAGATTAATAGTTGCTATTTAGAAAGATAATAAATTTTAGATCATGTTGTAATTTTGAAATATTTTTTCAATATCGAGCGATTGTATTCAATAGAACAGTAGACATTATATAAGCAAACTTTACAATTTAGATGATATAATATGTTTCAAGCAAATCCAGTTTTCCATTTATAGATTAATAGTTGCTATTTAGAAATATAATAAATTTTAGATCATGTTGTAATTTTGAAATATTTTTTCAACATCGAACGATTGTATTCAATAGAAGTAATTCTTAAACAATCCAAATTTTTTAACATTCGACGCGCCAGCGCGAACCGGACCACTTATATGAATTATTTCGAATCCAATGTTTCAATTGAAGAATGGGATACCAATCGTAAGAATTCTCCATTTGTTAATAATTTGGGGTGCACTTTGATTTTTAAACCATTTAAATTTTATATAATTCACCCATTAATTTCTCTAATTTTTCCTTCTTATAACAACCTTTTTCCTTGGACAATTTTCTCTAGGATTAATCATGGCTGCAGTTCATCGAAAACCAAGAATTAATGCTGGGTTTTCATCAAGACTTGAACAAGCAAAACAAGTTGGTAAAAGGGTTTCGTCAAATATGAATTATTTCGAATCCAATGTTTCAATTGAAGAATGGGATGCCAATCGTAAGAAAATTTAAACCATTTAAATTTTATATAATTCACCCATTAATTTCTCTAATTTTTCCTTCTTATAACAACCTTTTTCCTTGGACAATTTTCTCTAGGATTACTTATGGCTGCAGTTCATCGAAAACCAAGAATTAATGCTGGGTTTTCATCAAGACTTGAGCAAACAAAACAAGTTGGTAAAAAGGTTTCGTCAAGTATGAATTATTTCGAATCCAATGTTTCAATTGAAGAATGGGATGCCAATCGTAAGAAAATCGAAGAAGCTGTCAGCTTTTACAGGAAACTAATTAAAGACCAAAACTTATTAGCCAGTTTCTCACAAACACATGGAAAGAAATTTTCGGGTGTAGGAATTCACGTAAAAGCTGCGAAGGTTGTCCAAAATTTAGGGAAAAGGGTCAACACCATCAAGCAAATAGGCCATGTTCCGGGGGTTGAAGTTGGTGACGGATTTCATTGGAGGGCTGAGTTGAATATTGTTGGGCTTCACTTCGAATTTCAAAAGGGGATAGATAGTTTGAAATCGATCACTGGCAAAAGCCTAGCCATAAGCATTGTTGATTCAGGTCGATATCATAATGTTATGGGGAATACTTATGAAACATGGACTTACATTGGCCAAGGTCAAAATCCCAAAATTTTTCGGGGTAAGGAGCCCAAAGATCAAAGTCTTCGAGGCGAAAATCTCGCACTAAAGAATAGCATGGAGGAGAAAACGCCTATTAGGTTGATCCATTGTCTTAAAACTTCTGAGAAATCTATTATGGCTGCCTCTGCTAAAGTTAATCACTCTGGCTACAAGTTTGTTTATGTTGGATTGTATCGTGTTACTGGATATCACAAGGAAAAGGGTGAATTTGGTAAAGATGTTTACAAATTTTCGCTCAAAAGAATTGAAGGGCAGCCGAAACTAGACTGGGAGAAGTGAAGTGTGGAGGTCAGTCCCAACTTGTAAGATATTATTCGCTTTGACTTGAAAGTAGTAGGGCTGTAAACAAACCGAACGTTTGGCAAACGATTCGTGTTCATGTTCGCTAAGTGTTCATTTATCAAGGTAAATGAACGAGTCTGAACAAACTTTTTACGTTGGTTAACGACCAAACATGATAAATAGATGTTCGGTTTGTTTATGTTCACGAACATATTCGATTATTGTTCGTTTATATTAAAGTAACATATAAAATTATAATATACTTTTATATTTTATACCGTTTCACTTTTTATTTCTTATTCTTTATCAATTATTTATTTTAATTTTGAATTTATATGAATAAATAATATATTCTACATATTATTTTTGTAATTATGTGAAATTACTAAATGCTCCTTCTAGCTTTTAACCTGAGACGACCTTATCGCCCTGTTTTAGTCATTTCTCACATGTGGTTACACTGAACCGATTCGTATTTCATCTCTCTATAACCTCATAAATTATATTTATTATATTTAAACCCACAGAAAACGCGTTCACATTTACAAAGCAAAAAAAACTATAAAAATTGACTCATATATATGATAATAACAAATTTTAATTATATGATTATGAGAGTTTTTAAGTAAAAATGTAATATATAAATAAAAATATAATATTAAAATAATTAATAAATAACCGGGTTCGGGTAGAGGGTATCCTAAAGTCACTACCCGAACCCTACCTGAACCCGTAACGGGTACTAAAGCTACTACTCGTTCCTTACCCTAACCCGATTATATACAATACCCTAATCCTACTTAATCGGGTCAGGTAGTGTTGGGTACTCTATTAACTACTACACACTTGCATCCCTAAGGTTTATTTTTAAAGGATATTTAAGAATGTATATTTTAAAGGAGTTATTTTTGAAGGATATATTATGGATTATATATATTACATTAATAGTGTGGAAACAAATATACACTTGCAAAACAAATAATAGGTATAAACAAATATACCCTCATTAAAAATTCTTCGTAGCGCAAGCGCGGGGTACCCCTCTCGTTATATATTAAAGTAAATTTTTAAACAAAATTATTAATAAAAAGAAAAAAATTACAAATACATAAAAATCTTAAAAGAAAATTTATTAATATTGTTCACGAACGTGTTCGTTAACATCCTAATTTCTTAACAAACGAATACGAACGTACATATCAAAAAATCTTAACGAACACGGTATCTAGAGCTTAGCTTGTAAATCTTTCGGTTCTATTCCTTTGGCCCCGTAAGGGGGAAATAAGTTAAAGAAAAGCGTGTTTCTCTCTTTGTTTCGCTCTTGGTTTGCCAAAATCTGTGTTTTTCTTGACTTCGATTTATTACACCTCCGCCGCCATCTGATTACCCAGCCTTCAATCTCTCCGTCGGAGAAATTTCGTCGCCATCAGCCTCTTCACGCACCCCCACGCGCCAACTTCTTCTTCAGAGCAGTTTTTGCGCTGTCACGCGCCGCTGTCCTGATCTGAACCTTTTCTCGACCTCTGTTTGCGACACCTCCCACACCCTTGGTTAGCCCATTCTCCGATCTAACAGCCACCAAAATTTCAGCCCGATCTAACAATCGTGGGACCTATACGTGCCGGTTAAAGATGATTCTCTGGCGTTGACCAGATCTGAATATGTTGACCAGTCAGCTTCTGCCATATCAGCGTTGACTTTGACTGTTGACTATTGACCGTTGACTCCGCGAGTAAGGGCACCTTTCCACATGTTTTCAATCCTGTGATTCCGTTTTTGGGCTCCATTTTAGCGAATCTTGCTTGTAAGATGAAGAAGTTTGTGTATTCCGCTCCGTTTTAGTCCAGTTTTCTTCATTTGATCTGTCCGATTCTGAATTCCGCCCTTGACCTGATGATCCTATATTCTACCCTTAACGTGATGGTCCCGTATTCTACCCTTGACTTGATGGTCCTGTATTCTGCCATTGACCTGACCTGATGGTCCCGTATTCTTGTTTGATTCCGTTGTCCGTGTTTTGATCCGTTTTCCGCTTCGTTTTGGTTTTCAAACTCAAGTTGGCATCTTGAGTTTGAGGGAGGGTGTTAAAATAATTTATTACGAGAGGGGTACCCCATGCTTCCACTACGAGGATTTTTAATGTGGGTAAACTTGTTTGTATCTGTTATTTGTTTTGTTAGTGTATATTTGTTTCCACACATAGTAATGTAATATATATCATCATAATATATCTTTAAAAAATAAATCCTTTAAAAAATATATTCTTAAATATCCTTCAACAATTGAGGAACGCAAAAATGAATGAAATCCATTTCACCATAGACTTTCTCGAGTTCAATTTTGCTTCACTGTTTTTTGTCTCTTCGGTTTTCTTGCTTGTGAGAAAAATTAAAGGCCATTAAGTTAGTTTAATGAATGTAAATATTGTTCACACCATACCATATTTTGGCTCAATGAATTCAGAATTTTAGACCCAATAACTGATTAATCCTTTTCACATTATTAATGGAGTTAGATGAGTATAGATTTCAAAAAAAAAAAGATGAGTATAGATTAAATATAGTGCTTTAGCAAAACAAAGCCTTATATAACTCTTCTAATTATAAAAAAAAAAAAAGAAACCCAAAAAGATGAGCAAGTGTAGAAATGATCATTTGTCCTTGATAGTCATTAATAATTGTCCTTGACAATTATTACGGTCCATTAAAACACACTAATTTTTGTGAACATAGTTAATGATCTAAAAATAGTCAACAAAATCGAAATTTATTTTTATAACCCAATAAACCCAACACAAACCACATAGATTAGGGTTATTGAGTAATTAGCCAAGAGAGAAAAGACCGAAACGGGGCGATAAGGTTGTTCCATATTAAAAGTTGAAAGGGGCTGTTAGTAATTTCACCTGATTACAAAAATAATGGGTAGGATCTATTTTATATCTTCCTAGATTTAGTTTCCTAGTTTAAGTTGATTTAGTTTTCTTGGGCCTTAGGTTTAGGACTGTGTTCTAGTATAAAAAAGCTGGTATTGTATTCAGTTTTGTAAGATATGAATTATTTCGAATCCAATGTTTCAACTAAAGAATGGGACGCCAATCGTCAGAAAATCGAAGAAGCTGTGAGCTTTTACAAGAAACTGATTAAAAACCAAAACTTATTAGCTAGTTTCTTAAAAATACATGAAAAGAACAAAAATGGAAAGAAATTTTCGGGTTTAGGAATTCACGTAAGAGCTGCGAAGGTTGTCCGAAGTTTAGGGAAAGGGGTCAACACCATCAAGCAAATAGGACATGTTCTGGGGGTTGAAGTTGGTGACGGATTTCATTGGAGGGCTGAGTTGAATATTGTTGGGCTTCACTTTGATTTTCAAAAGGGGATAGATAGTTTAAAATCGATCACTGGCAAAGCCTAGCCATAAGCATTGTTGATTCAGGTCGATATCATAATTTTATGGGGAATACTTATGACACATGGACTTACAGTGGCCAAGGTCAAAATCCCAATATTTCTCAGGGTAAGGAGCCCAAAGATCAAAGTCTTCGAGGCCAAAACCTTGCACTAAAGAATAGCATGGAGGAGAAAACACCTATTAGGTTGATCCGTTGTCTTAAAACTTCTGAAAAATCTATTATGGCTGCCTCTGCTAAAGTTAATGACTCCGGTTACAAGTTTGTTTATGTTGGATTGTATCGTGTAAGTGGATATCACAAGGAAAAGGGTGAATTTGGTAAATATGTTTACAAGTTTTCGCTCAAAAAAACTAAAGGGTAGCCGAAACTAGACTGGAAGAAGTGAAGTGTGGAGGTCAGTCCCAACCTGCAAGGTATTATTCGCTTTGACTTGAAAGTAGGCTGTAAACGAACAGAATGTTCGGCAAATTGTTCGTGTTCATGTTTGCTAAGTGTTCGTTTATCAAGGTAAATGAACGAGTCTGAACAAACTTTTTACGTTCATTTAATAAACGAACGAACATGAATAATAGATGTTCGGTTCGTTTATGTTCACGAACATATTCGATTATTATTCGTTTATATATTAAAGTAATATATAAAATTTTATACTTTTATATTTTACTAGTTTTAACTTTCACGTGCGTTGCACGTGGCCCAACATGTTTCGATTGAATATTTTTATGAAATTTTCATAAATACCCTATTAAATTTTGATAACCACCATATGAAATTTTGATAATTACCTATAAAATTTTATAGTGATAAACTCCATAAGGAACTTTGATTACCTAACTATGAAATTTTAATAAACTTAATTTCCTATGAATTTTGTAACATTTCTATGATTTTTTATAATCTTTCTGTGAAATTTCGACAATCTCTCTATAAAATCATATACCATTATCAGGTTGAGCTCCTCTATTTAGTACTATATAAATTATACATATTAAGCTCTTCCATTCGCAGATCGAGCTCGTCCGTTCAGTCGTACAAACATATATTCATATTGAACTCCTTCCTTTGATAGTATATGCATATTCGAAATGAGCTCCTCCACTCGATAGTATATAGAGCACGTTATCACACTGAGTTCCTCCATTCAGCATTTCTCCACATAGCATATTATCAATTTGAGCTCCATTCATTTAACATTACTCCAAATGGTACATTATCAGTTTGAGTGCTCTCATGTTCACCAACCTTAAATGGAGCATATTGTTTATTTGAACTTTTTCGTTCGGTATTCCTCCACGGAGTATGTTATCAGCTCGAGTTCTCCTATCCACCATCATTCCTAAAGCGCACTATCCTACTCAATCCTCAAAAATTAAGCACTCCCCTTTTCGGCATTCATGGCATATCTCTCATTCATCTCACAGAGCACCATACAATTCGACAGAGTGGCTCATTACCAAATCGAGCATTCTACGACTCAATACTCTCCACATGGAGAATACATTCAGATCGAATACCGTTACGTTCGACACTATCTAGTTATGCAACTGGTAAGCCTGTTTAGCTCATACCGTCCTAACTTGCACCTGACGTTCAATTTCATAGCCGTTTGTGCAATCATTTTAGAATCGCCCTCATACCTAGGGGGCAATGTTAAGCCCATATAGAACGGCCCAAAGCCACACTGTATATATAGAGAACCACTCCACACATAAGGTAAAAATTCATTATTTCCACTCTTTAAATTTTTAGCTCTTTAAACACCTTAAGACCCCATTAACTTCAGTATCTCCAAACACCTTAATATCCTACTAACTCAAACATCAAAGAGGATCCCCTTTAGACAAAAATCCCAGGGCCCTTATCTCATCGTCCGCTCTATTATAGATCACATGAACTTCTCTATTTGATTAATGAGGCTGTTTCCCTAAGAAGTTTCAGCAGCTCACGTTTAACCCTTATCCTTAGTGCATTTAACCTCCAATCCCATTGTAATATAATCATCTCTTCTAGTTGTGGGAAAAAAATATGAAATTCACAATCTTGCAATGGTATAAATGATCAAATCACACAATATAATTAAATTATTCTATGCTCCCAATAGAATAATGTTGAAAAAAGTGTTACGTAACTCAAATATAAAAGAAAACACTAAATTTAAAGGATTATGCAAGAATGCGAATTGATAATCTAGACACCTCACCTAAGACCTAAATTTTTTTCTTTACTTCAAACATAGAATTTTTTTTAATAAGAACAAAAGCAAACAATCATCAAAATTTGTACATACGTTTGAAAATTCAACTCCTTTGAAAAATCGTTTTAAGAAATCATCAACCATAGTATTAAAAAAATGAAGAAAGTAAGTTACTTTTTTTGGCTTTTTTTTTGGCAATCTAATCCGGTTTAGTTCTTCTTATAGTATGATTATACGTTTAAAAATTCAACTCCTTTTGAGAAGTCGTTTTAAGCAATCATCAAACATAATAATGAAAATAATGAAGAAAATAAGTTAAAAAGAGTGATAAAGGAAAATGAAATTCCCAAAGCATGACAAGAAGTTATCAATACCATACCTAGACGGTAGTTTTTTTATAACTGCAAAAATAACAGAATTTTAAATTTGAAAATGAAAAATTCAAACTCTATTCATGGCCATTGTACCTTATGAATATACGTTTAAGAAAAATGATACCAAAATTACAAATGCAACAATCATATATTTATCATCATCGTTCTTTTTTGCTACATATTTATTATCGTTAATAATTAGGATAAGTAGTTAGAAATATATATAAAATAGTTTGAGTAAGATTTAAATTTAAAATTAAATCATAAATAATGGCAATTTAAAAAAAAAGTAATGGCAATTTAGAAATATTTTTGAAAAAAGGGTACAATTGCAAAACATAAAGTTTCCCATTATTCGTACTTTTATATATAGTATAGATTTGGAGAAACTATTGATTTTGTCTCATTTCGGACCAGTAGGCCCATTAGGCCCGTTTGAGCCCATGAAGCTCAAATTGCCAAGCCAGATGTATTGAAGCCTAAATATGATATTCTTAGGCCTAATTCGTTCATATGGAAGTCCAAAAAAGGTGTTCAAGTCCAATCAGTAATTATGATGTAGTAATGATTCAGCTTTGATGCAGCTTTGTTAAATTCTATTTCAAGAAGAATTTCACAAGAGCAGTTTGGAAGAAAATTCATAACTTTTGATCCAGAGTTCAGAAAAATGCAAATGAGGTACCGTTGGAAAGAGGATTCCAACATCTACAACTTTTATGTTTATCTCGAGACCTAATTCTGCCGTTCCAGTGGACAATTTTACCCTTCAAATTTCTGGACTGAATTGATCTTCTCCTAAACCGGCTTAGAGAATGTTTTGGATGAAAATTCAGATGCTAAAGATGATGTGGAGCATTTCTATTGACCACATTGGATCCTAATTAATGACGATAATCTAAATTTCCAATATTTTAGTAATGAAATACTTTAAATTTTATTTAGTAATGGCAATTTAGAAATATATTTGAAAAAAAGGGTAAAATAGGAAAACATAAAGTTTCCCCTTATTCGTACTTTTATATATAGTATAAATACAGTTTCATTTTTTTTATTTTTTATTCTTTATCAATTATTTATTTTAATTTTGAATTTATATGAATAAATAATTATAAATTAAAGTTTTTTTAAAAGAAAATTATTAATCGAAAGAAAAAAATTATAAAATACATAATTTCTTAAAAGAAAATTTATTAATATTGTTCACCAACACGTTCGTGAACATCCTAATTTCTTAATAAACGAACACAAACGAACGTCAAAAAATCTTGACGAACACGAACGAGTTCAAACAAGCAAAATACATGCGAACACGGCTGAGTCTTATTCATGTTCGTTCGTGTTCGGTTCATTTTCACCCCTACTTGAAAGTCTCACGGTTTTATCCACAAAACACATCTTACAAGTTTATGGTTTAGGCCTGCATATATAGCATAATGGATCCTTACAATCTTGTATAAGTCCAAAAATAATATACAACCAAGATAGCATTTGAGATTTTATAGGTGGCTTACATGATGTAACATTTTGCACCCAATTATTTCAACACTTTGCTCACGATAGCAAGGTATTCTAGCCGTTATTCAAGTCTAACGACGCCTCTTGTGATAATGGCGAACATATAGGTCGAACTGTTATTCCGTAATTTATCGTGAATTGAAGTGGATATTAAGATAGGAGTTGCCACTCCAATGCCTAACTTTTACGGTCAATAATAAGTAGGCACGATACCAAGGTATTCTAAAGTTTTTTAATGGCTTACTACCCACTTTTCCCCTTGAACTTTTTTTTTGACTCAATGTCTAATTTGAAAAATTGAGACAATAATGTCCCCCTCTCCGTAATGACCATTAGTCACGTGACTAAATTGATGTCACGTTACGGGGTAAATGTCATTATTTTGTAAGTTAAAGGGGGAAATGGATAAATTAAAGGCCAAATATCCAATTTGGGTCTAAAACTTTTCAAAATTGCTTAATTCCAGCCTAAACATTGTTTGGTTCACTGGTCGTAATTGAATAGTCAATTCGGTGGAAAAACAAGGGAATTGAATTGTTTATTCATCAGTTTCGTTCAAGTGATGGAATTGAAGGAATAGAAAAGAAATAAATGTAAAATACTATTTTACCTCACATAAAATAATACAAATAAATTAAACATTAGGTTATACTTTTACTCCAAGCCAAACCACACCTTTTCAAAATCAAAATTTAAAATAATACAATTTGCACCTTTCGTTTTGGTCGTCGGAAACCCATTATTGCCGTTGATGCTACGAAACCCAAAGCTGTTGCTATCTTCATTGTCAGATTTTGGATTCTCGATGTGGCCAACAATATGTTATAGGGTCCTTGTCGAGCTTTACTTGCCGACCTCTCAACCAATGACCATAAAAAGATGAGAACAGCAAACGAGTGGTTCTTGTTTTTCATGGCGATCGGGAACATTTTGGGTTTCGCAGCTGGTTCTTACTCTCACCTTTACAAGATCATCCCTTTTACAATAATCAAAGCCAGCGATGTTTACTGTGCAAACCTCAAATCTTGCTTCACAATCGACATCATAATTATGTTGCTTGTGACAGTAGCCGCAGTGACAACAGTTAAAGAAGATCCCATAGCCAAATAAGTCCAAGAGGAAGACACCAAAGCTCCGACACCACAAATTGTGGAGAAGTTTGAGATTTGCCGGCGACGGCGACGGTGGTGTTGGCGGTGGTGACGGTGGTGGGCATGTTGGTCAGAAGAAGTTAAGTGCGGTGTTCATAGTGTTTATGGTTTTGGGGTTAGTTTGATCGTTAAATATGAGAGATAAAAAGAAAAAGTTGTTTTTAATAATAATAGATGAAAGGATTAAAAAGTCAAAAAATTTGAGAACAATTCGGTGAATCAATGAATTGCAATTCTTGACCTTTGGCTATGAATTACAAGACATCTTGTAATTGCAATTCCCAATACCCTTAACCAAACCACCGAATTGACAACATGTTTGGTTCACATGAATGAATTGGGTTGTAATTGCATTTAAATTCAGTGGGAATTTAATTGGGCTGGAATTGGGTTGAATGGGCTTTTTAATTGTTTGGTTCAAATGTTTTGAATTAGAAATACTGGTTTATTCTTATGTTTGGTTGGGCTAAATTGTAATGGAAAAAGAAAAGGAAATATTATCAAATGACAAAAATAACCCTAACTCCATTTTCTTAATTTTTCTTACTTTATACATCTACAAGGAGGTTCTTCCAGGCATTTTTACTTTCTTTTAAGAAGAGTTGCTTATTTATTTTAAGATCTAAAGATTTGTCGGCGACGGCGACGGCGACGGTGGTGACGATGGTGGGCATGTTGGTCAGAAGAAGTTGAGTGCGGTGTTCATAGTGTTTATGGTTTTGGGGTTAGTTTGATTTTTAAATAAGAGTGATAAAAAGAAAAAGTTGTTTTTAATAATAATAGATGAAAGGATTAAAAGTCAAAAAATTTGAGAACAATTCGGTGAATCAAGGAATTGCAATTCTTGACCTTTGGCTATGAATTACAAGACATCTTGTAATTGCAATTCCCAATACCCTTAACGAAACCACCGAATTATCAATTCGGCAGAATTCCAAATTCAGTCCTTTCAATTCCCCCAACCAAACATGTTGGTTCACATGAATGAATTGGGTTGTAATTGCATTTAAATTCAGTGGGAATTGAATTGGGCTGGCATTGGGTTGAATAGGCTTTTTAATTGTTTGGTTCAAATGTTTTGAATTAGAAATACTGCTTTATTCTTATGTTTGGTTGGGCTAAATTGTAATGGAAAAAGAAAAGGAAATATTATCAAATGACAAAAATAACCCTGACTCCATTTTCTTAAATTTTTTCTTACTTTATACATCTATAAGGAGGTTCTTCCGGGTCTTTTTACTTTCTTTTAAGAAGAGTTGCTTATTTGTCTTAGGATCTAACCATTCATACCACATTTGAATTTGAATTTCAGAAATTAATAAAAGATGTAAAGATGTTTACGTTAAGGCTGTATATATAGTTATTTAAGATTCATATG
Source organism: Corchorus olitorius (assembly GCA_001974825.2). Lineage (NCBI taxonomy): Eukaryota > Viridiplantae > Streptophyta > Magnoliopsida > Malvales > Malvaceae > Corchorus > Corchorus olitorius. Next base: position 32,542 of record AWUE01020585.1, on the reverse strand, counting down.
CATATATAAAACAAAAAACTTCATTTAGCTTACAAGGAGCATTAAATTTATTTATGGGGATATACCATATAGTGTATCAATCAATACAACTATAGCAATTTTTTCCTACTTAATTAAGTTCAATTATAGCTTCTTCTACTGGCATAATCTATATTAATTAAGTAGATATTATAGCAACTTTTTTCCTTCTACATATATAGCCTCCATTGGCTCAAAAGATACCCTCTTGTCAACTCCACATATAGGGTTTAGTAAGAGTTCAATCATCTGCCATTGTGATGAAAAAAAAGAGAAGTGCAAAATTATTAGATCTTCTACATCATACCCTCAATTTTTCCTACTTTGACAAACTATTCATAAGAAGGTAACATGGAGTAATTAACTATTTGAAAAACAAAAAGATAAATTTCAATGGAATCCAAATCATAAACCAAATTCTATGGAACCGGCGGCAACATACTTTGACTTCATTTCTCAATTCCAAAAATCATTCATTATAAAACAACTGTGAATTAATATCCAACACAGGCAAAATCATTAGCATTAAAGAGAAATTAGATGGAAAATTATACAGAATTGAAGAGGACTATCATAGTCAACACAAAAAGCAGGACAATATTCATGATGAAGTCTGCAGAGAAGCTACAAAACCACAACAATACGATGATTGCATACATATCACTACAACAAAATAGGTTTTTAGAGACAAATAATAAGAGGCAATTACATCTTTTGCCTCTAAATTAGAGTTATTAGAGTCAAATATAACATGTGCCACTATTTGTATTGTTGTTTGCCTCTAAATCAAAAGTTTTGGAGATAATTCAAGTAAATGGCGCTATAAGACAAAATAATTGTTGCTAAATTGAAATTATTAGAGACTGTTATTATTTGTTGCTATACTTGATGATATTTGCCTCAAAAGATTGTGTGGGTAAATGAAAATTAATTAGTTAACATTTTTCAGCAAAATAAAATGGCAATGGAGGGAGCTCAAATTTTGAACTGCCTATTATTTTAATCCTTTGCATTCAAAAACAATTGTCTATGGATTTGCACTTAATTTTCCTCCATCATAGCCTAACCAACATCAATTTTTTTCTCAACCATAATCTCTCCACTCTCTACACCATAGCCCCTTGATTTATTGGATTCTCAACCATAATCACCAATGCTTTATGGGAGATTGTTGATTTTTTGAACACATCTAGTTAGGCCAACAACTCACCCAAGCTATTCCTTTCTCCTTTGGAAATAATATGAATAGAATGGGAAAATCTTCAATGTAGAGTCAAGTCCAATCTTTTGGATGGCCATAACCATCTGAGGAGGTTGGGACCTAATACCGAGGTAATATTTTTTTTATACTGATATAATCATGGCTTTTATCTTTATTGTGTATAGATGGAGATTTATAACTCTATATTACAAAGAAAAGGAATTGGATAGTGCTCACAAGGTGTTTGTTTTTACACTTGTGAGAAGAACTTTTTAGTTATGAAGTAATTTTATTGTCAGATTTTTGTTAATGGAAAATAAAGATTTAACCTTCTTTTTTTATCTGGCAAAAAAAAACCTTCTTTTCTTCTCCATCTTGTTACCCAATCTAATCATATTCAACGTCTCCAATGTGAGTATATTAATAATAATAACTTTTCCATTTTTCTTTAGTTCTTTTTATTTTTATTTCTCTTGAGTGCTTTAAAGGTATCAAGAATTTTAAATTTTCTAGTTATTTATTTTTAAGTGCTAAAACTTAATCATTCTTCTTTCTCTTGCAGCAAGCATCTCCAAGAACTTCTAACAAATCTCCAACCAATTATAAAGCACCTGTTACAAGCAAGGAAACTGTAGGCAATATATGATGGCAAATTCTGGAATGTTTTGTTTTTGTTTTCTTATCATTTGGTTTCAAAATTTATGTAAATTGGTGTTTTAATTGCAATATTAAATATTTCGAGATATTGGATTCTTGTACCAGTGTAATTATGTAAAATGTTTCATGTATACTTTTAACAAAAAAAATTAATAAATGATTGTTCAATTTTTGGAACATGGGAATCTTATTTATAATATTTTAATTATGTAATAAAAAATGTTATATATACTTATTTCCTAATGGAAATCTAGCCATATATTTAGAGGCAATTTTAATGGTCCGGTAAGGGTAAGCCTATTCATCCATTTTGTGCTTTGGAATCCATTATTAGAGGCATTAGTATTTGCTTCAAAAGTTTGTTATTAGAGGCAAATAAAATTGATCTTCAATAGTTTGAATAGAGGCAAATGAAAAGCTACTATAGATTGTTTTCAAAGGCATATTTATTTGTCTTTATAAATTGAATGAGAGGCAAATATTTAATCGCCTCTAATCAGCCGCTAAATACATTTAGCAACTGGACTATTGAGGACAAATATTATATCTGCCTTTAAATCATTTGGAGGCAAATAATTGGCTTTCAGAGACCAATATATATGTCCTTATAGGTGGTTTGTGTTGTAGTGAACAAAGAAATGGATAATTCAACATTAGCAAAAACTTCAAATACAAAATAAAAAAAAAAGTCAATAATCGAACCTGAAGATTAAGATTAAGAAAAGTAAAGAGAGAGAACTAACATTTGTTTTTAAAGTTCAAAAGTGAAAGTGAAAGGAAAGCTTTTTTCTTTGTACGAAAGAGGCCGTCGACGGCAAGCAATAATCTATGAAGCCAATTCCATAATCTTTCACACTAAACAAACCCACGAAATAAGAAGAAAGAAGAAGAAGAGGAACCCAAACACAAGATGGTCAAATCCTTAAAAGAAGACCGAATCAGCGTCTTGTCAGACTCACCCAACAGCAGCAACAACTTTACAAACATATTTCTTTGGTTATTGAAATTTATTGAAAGAGAAATATTTTTGGGGTTCGAAATTTTAACAAAGAGGCAAACTATTTTGGACTAAAGAAAGAAATGAAAGAAAGCAGAGAATTTCAGGAAGAAGAAAATATTTTTCGGCTGATGCAACAACAGCAAAAACTGGATGAAGACTCATCTTCATCAATGGAGAGTGCGGCTGAAGAAGGGGAAGAAGTACGATGTGTTAGAGCTTAGAAAATAGGTTTTGGGTAAGGGACAATTTTGGAAGAAAAATTATAATCTCAATCCAAAACACACCGAATTAGAAATCAAAGCCTTCAGTAAAGATTTGCAATTACGGCTTTGGTTGGAATTGACCTGTAAACGGAATTGTCAATTGAGTGCCATTTATTAAACCAAACAACTGAATTGTGGGCCCACTCGTAATTTACTTGTAATGAATTGGGAATTCATCCCAACCAAACATGTAAAAGTTTTGACATTTGTTCAAATTAGGCTTACAACTCTTAATTGGTTCTAATTGGACCTAAAACTATGCAGGAATGCCAAATAGGCAAATACAATCTATCTTGGATGGAAAAGAGGCACATGTCAGAAAAAAAAAATCATCTTACAATAAGGATTTATATATAAACTCCGTTAGTGGAGTCTAGCAGACTACACATACGGAGGTTAAGGGTTGACACGTGTCCTTTAGGAAATAGTTTTGAATTTTAAAAACAAAACTAATTCTGAAAATGGGTATGTGTCAACTCCTCATCCCGCTTGTGGAGTTCAAAATTTACACCGTCAATGTATTAAATAATTATCCTAATAATAATAATAATAATATACAAAGAAGATAAAAACAGTAAAAGTAATTAAAATTTTAAAGCTCTAATTGTCCTTGTGTGTGCACCTAAAATCTCCAGCATTTTGCTCATCACCACCGCCTTCCTTCATACCAGAACCTTGATTCCACCAAAAAGTTTTGATAATCCTTAAAAGCAACCAAATTTGGGGTTGTTTTAAAAGAAGGAAAGATCCAAAGATTAATCAAATAAGGAGTCGAGCACGCTAGAATTCGCTCTATAGGGTTTGATTTGAGTAATCGAAATGTTAGCATCAACTAATTATCTTTCCCAATCGACTCAGAAGGTGCACGAGAGAGATTTTTGAAGTTTTACCTTTTTCTTTTCAAAATTTTCAGAAAAAAAAATTGCATTTATGGTAGGGATGTAAGAGTAATTTTCTATCCTTGAATAAGATTTTTTTTTATTGAAAAATCTGACGTGGAGTAAAATTTTGACGATGCCAATGTTACATCAGACAAATTGACGGGTTATGGACCGGAAGCTCACATGAGGGACTCAATTGCTCCAAATCCTTGATTACAGGGCTAAATTGTCAAAATTCAGGGTATAGGGACCAATTTGCAAATTGCATGCGAGTAAAGGGACCAATTGGATACTTTTACCTTGTAAGAACTCCTATGCTTGTAGATTTTTTTTTCTTTCAACGGCCACGAAGTCTAAAACCCTAAGGCCTAAACCCATGCTTTTTTAAACCGGATCGGTTGGTTCGATCGGTCCAATCGGCTACCGCAAGCCCCTCCGGTTTGTTGAGGACACCTAAACCGCCGGTTCCCCTAACTCGCTTAAGAACCGTTTGGACCGTCCCAAATAGAACCAGTAATTTCCGGTTCTTTTAACTCTTTTAGTCTTTTTTTGAAAAAAGATAAAAAAAAATTTTAAAAATTGAAAAACACGTCAGACTCGGACAAACAAAAGAAATAGAAGTCAGAAACAGATTACAGATCCAAAAAAAAATCATCCCCCGACAAAAATCAAAATAAAAAATTGAAACAAAAAAAAATCCCCAAAAGCTAGGGTTTCTTACACTGCCATCATCACCGCCTCAGTCCTCCTCACATCGCTGCTCCGCTTGTTTTACTTCTCTACCATTAAAATGCCTTTGAGAGACTTAGCACTGGGAAGTCCATTTTTCAGGTTTGGTCTGAATCTTCGTGATTGGGAGCAAGAGACCGAAGACCCATTTTCCATTAAGCTACCTTCTTTTCCTTCAAAGAAGATCGAAAACTCATTTTCCATTTGAAGGTAATTCGACTGTTCACTTTATTAAAGTTGAAGTTTTGACAGAGTTTGGCTTGGAATCTCATTGTTTTGTAGTTAAGACTTGTGCTTTTTTGCTTGTGTTTTTTTAGTGGAGGATTTTGTTCTTAAACTAGTTTATTAAAATTGAAGTTTGGAGTTTAGACAGAGTTTCTGCTTTGTTCAATGGAGGATTTTGCCAATTACCATCATCTTATTGTCCATTGTTAATACTTCAGTGAGGCTTGAATTGGTCAAAATATTTGCTCGAGGGATTTGGGGAATAATTATAAGAGCATATAAAACAATGTCTTTCTTTCTTTGGGCTGGAATTGAACCGACAGGTCGGTCCAATCGGTCGGGCCGCTGACTTGTCCGGTTGGGTCGGTTACAAAAAAAGCATGCCTAAATCCCAGAAATCCAACCAAGCCCTAAACCCCATAATCCAACGATAGAACTCATTTTCAGGCAATGGCGGCGTCAATCGAAGCAGTTGTGCAATCACTGCGTCAAATCAGGACAACTAAACCCCGTTGTGGCTCGTTTCGAATCTTGTATAAGTCCAACAATCATATACAACCAAGATAGCATCTAAGATTTTAGAGGTGGCTTAGATGATGTAGCACTTTGCACCCAACTATTTCAATACTTTGCTCATGATACCAAGGTATTCTAGCTGTTACTCAAGTCTAAATGAAGCCTCTTGTGATAATTGCGAACATATGGGCTGGACTATTATTCCATGATTATCGTAAGTTGAAGTGGATAATAAGGTCAAAGTTACCACTCCAACGCCTAACTTTTACGGTCAATAATAAATAAACACAGTAACGAGGAATTCTAAAGTTTTTCAATGGCTTAATGCTTTGCCCCTCGAACTTTTTTTCAACGAAATGTTCCCCTTTAATTTGGAAAAAAAAAAATTGGGACAATAATGTCTCCCTCCCCTAAACGGATGTCGACGTTAGCTAAATGTCCTTATTTTGTAAGTTAAAAGGGAAAGGGACAAATTAAATGACCCATGAACTATTTAATTTAAATTAAATTTACGAGGTTGGTACTTAATGGAGTATAAATTGAAGTATAAGAGCCTGTTTGTTCCGGTATTATAAGAGAATCCGAGCTATTTAATTTAAATTATATAAAAATTCAAAGGCTAATTTAGCATTTCAGGCCTTTTTAATTAGGATTACTATTATATATTTTGTATAATAATTGCAATATTGCCCACCACGCGGAACTCACGTGATAGAGAAGCGATACATTTGTAACTTACGCTTACGCCGCGCCACCTCATGCGGTGGCAGGGCAGCCGCTATAGAAACTACTATAGTAAAAAGAGACACCATTTCTATTTGCCACCCGATCCCGCTGTTTGTTTCCCGAGAAATTGAGGGCTGAAAAATAAAAGAGCAAGGAACAATAAGGTTTAAATCGCGTCCACCATTATTGTTTCTTCTATATTCTTGCAACACCATAATTTGATCCATGGAAGCTCCTGAAAAGCCTGAAGAAATCACCTCATATGTAAGTCTCTTCCTTTCCTCCACTTCCAAAATAGAAAACTTCTCATCTATTTCATCGTTTAATCATATTCAGTGTTTTCCTCGCTTATTCCAAGCTTCCAAAATTTGATTTTGAGGATACCCTTTTTGTGAAAATACGATTTTTGGAGTTTTTGTTGTAATTTCGACTTTAGAGTTAGGGGTTGGAGTTGATTCTGCTGATGTTTACATATATGTTGATAAGTGTGGCTAGCTTGACTTAACTTAGTACGTAGTAGGATGAATTTTATAATGAAGCTATTAGCCGATTGCATAGCTGAATTGCTATATTCTAACTTCAGTTTTTCTAAATCAGAGAACCCAAAAATTAGCTGGAACTGTAAATTGGGGCACAGCGACAGTCATTGGAGTGTTTGCAGGCATGTTATATGGAGGAAGCAAGGAAGCTGCTGCTTCAGTTGTAAGCTTTCTGTTTCTGTAAAATCCTTGAATTTGGCTCAAAGGGAATTGCAAAATCTTTGAATGTGATATGATTGGTTCTTAGGAATTGTTTTTTTATGTTGCAATATTCTGATTGACCCTTCTTTCTTCAAGCTGAATTTGACCATGTTTATTGGGTATTGAGTATGTCCATAGTAACAGTTAATTGATGTGGTTATCTCTTCCATTGAAACTTGTGAGTTCTTTGGCAGAGCAAAGATGCAGAAGTAATGTTGAAGCTTGGCAGCACTCCAGATAAACGAGAGCAGTATCGGCTGATGCGAGATGCAATGGAAAAAAGGTTTATCCGAGTCACTCGTGGCTCAATAGTTGGCGGAGTTCGTCTTGGAATGTTCACTGCTGCATTCTATGGTTTACAAAATTTGTTAGCTGAGACACGGGGTGTCCATGATGTCTTCAACGTTGTTGGAGCTGGTTCAGCCACTGCTGCAGCCTTCGGTCTAATTTGTAAGAATTCATACGGGACTTGCTTTTGGACATTGCAACCGTTTTTCTTTAGGGTTCTTATAGCTAGTAATCTGTACTATCAACTTCTGTCAGAGTTGTAATTCGAACCTTGAATATAGGAAGAAGGGTAATTTACCTGGCTCTCCTGTATGTATTTTCTTACTTTTCTTTGTTTTTCTATATATGCAGTGCCTGGTTCTCTTCAATGGCGTGCAAGAAATGTAATGCTGGGTTCAGTTCTAGGTGCAGCTGTATGTTTCCCTCTTGGTAATTCATTCCAACTTGTTACTCATTTTTCTTGAATTTACACAGCAGTCCAAAATGCACTGTTTTTGAAACTGCCTTGCTCAATTGTGACAGGTTGGATCCACTTGAAGCTTGTAGAGAAAGCAAATGAAGGGAATATGGCTGCTAAAGATCCCGGACAAAGAGGGGAGGCAAAGAGTGGCCTTGGGGCTGCCATTGACAGGCTTGAAGAAAACCTGAATAAATAGAATCAAGTAGTACTTTAGAGAGGAGAATCTTCCAAGTTTTTTTTCTGGAAAGAGAAGACAACATGCTGCATTTGATTCAAACCGGATGTAATGCCAGCTTTAGGCATGTTTCTATTTCTGCTTCCCGTACTTGCCTTCGTTTAGAAGGGCAAAACGCAAAATCTAAAGATTTTTTTTTCAAGGATAAAGGGCTGAAGCGAATGAAAAGTTCCATTTGATGAAGCTGGATGTAGGCTTAACAAAGCATCTTCCCAGCACCCGGTGCTCGATTCTTTTAGCGGCCCTTGCTAGGGATCAGAATCCTTTTTTTTTATCCTCTCCAGAGATTCCTATAGCTATATATGGTATTAATTTAGGTTCTTCGTAAGATTAATGGATTTCCATAATTTAATTTCAACATTCTGTTACATGCAAGGTTTTCTGCAAATTCAAATGAAAGATTACTGGCTGAAACAGTGAAACTCCTTTTTCCTGTAATTCAATTTTATTTCAAATGAAAGTTGGCACTGGAGCTTCACAACACTATCTCTTATTATTATAGTCAATTAAAAGCAAATTCAGAGCTTGTCTTGAATTTAGCTAAGTGTGGCTTTTACATGATATATATATATATATACAAAGCAATAGGTTCATTTAACTTTATAGCTGGGAAAATATATATTCATATATACGAGCTGAATTTTTTTTTAATTATGCAAATAATGACTTGATTTAATACAAAAAATGTTATTATCTGTTTGTGAAAACAACAATAAATTAGCCAACTAAAATTTCTACCAAAACTTGTATTTATATCATGCAGAGCCTTCCCTGTGAGGCCCCAGCTCTTTGTATTAGTTTATCTTGCTGATAGCCTAGGTAGAGAATAGTCACTATAGAGCCTGAAGATGAACCCAAGCTTGCCTTGTCTTCCTCTTTTAAATACATGTTGTCCCCAACTTAAAACGCAAGTCGAAAGATTCAAGAGATCCCCCCACCCGGAAATATATTATTTTGCCTCACCTGCAATATTATGAAGAATTTGAGAAAGTGATTAATTCCTACAGTTACGATTTGAAAGCAGAGCAGATAGAATAGTCACCATCATCACTATATACTGGTGCGACCTCTCGTGGCTTTTTGGCCATCCTTTTTGCTGCTTCAGCTGTAATCGCAGCAACCAGAGTTAATTGGTGAGATGAAAACAAGTTGAAACACAAACCAAAAAAACTAGATGCGATAAACTGAAAGGCTATGAAGGCAACAACCAAACATTAACTGGATACAAAACTAATTCTATTTACAACAATCAATCAATTACTAACTGAGTATATGCTATCATTGGAGGTTTTTAGGTAGTAGGACTTGTGCCTAGTTTCTTCTAGTTTCAATAAAATGCTTAAATGAACTTTGTCAGAGCAGGTTATGGGACACAAAGCATAGGAATCTTAAGTTTGTAAACTTCATTATAATCTGAGCAGGATATGCTTTATTTTTCTTTTAGATGATGCTGAGTTGCTGAGAAATTTAAATTTGCTTACCCTTAAACTTCCTTTTCTTGTTAGCCCTCCTCCTCTTCCTCTCTGCCTTAGTGAGTTCGGCTTCTTCTTTAATGTCACCTTTTCCGGCAAAAACTTCTTCAGGAGCCAACATAGCAGCATCTGAGACAGCCATAGGTGCAATCTGGCCAATGAAAAAATAACCAATAAGCATGTATACACACAGACACACGTGAGTAAATTGTTAAACTATGACAAGACCAATAGTCTTAAGATATAGTAATTGGGAAACCTTTTTACCTCTTCCATCACAAGAGCGGGCACATTGGTTTGTATAGACATGTCCTCGATAACCTACAGAAATCAATACATTAGAAACAGATGCTAAATGCTCTCACAAGCAGATTTTAATGCATGTATTCAGAAATCAGGGAAGTCAATGAGAAACATACAGGCTTTGGAGCAAAGTGAAAATGAGAAAGAGCGTCCAACTTCAAGCAAAGTTTCTTGAACAGCATACTGGCCTGGTAAAAGAAATACAGGAACAAAGGACCTTAAATGTCTGAATACCAACCAAAAAAATGGATGTAAATGACTGGAATCCTATGGAGCTAGTATATCAAAGGACACACACAAAATTATCTACCTCTTTCTTGAGTTCATCTGAGAAGGACAATGGGGCAGAGGCTGGATCTGTCTTCCGCACAAATTCTTCCTGCAAAGTATTACACATTGTTTTTTTCTATTTCAGTCTTCGCAGATAAAAAAGAAGAAAAAGATTAAAAAAATTTCTGAAGTCCCAATTACTTTGATTCACGCACATCTTTAAGTACCGGTATATGAATGAATAAGATTTAAAATCACTGGAGGGTGATTGAGAGAGGAGTTTTAAAGTAATAATAAACTATGATGTATGATAAGAACATAGCATACAAACCTCATAAACTTCGGCAAGACCCTTCTTGCTCTTATTTTCATCCTGCAATATCACAAAAAAAGCAACTCGAAGTGATTAGAGTTTAACATTAAGAAAATTAATAAAATCACAAAACTTTAAAAAAAACTATTGATGACAAATTACAACTTACCAGCTCTTTGATCTCTCTCGGTGCCTTAGGTGTTAAGCTTGGAGCCTTTTGAACATCATCAAACAGCCCCTAAATAGATCATAATAATTGTTGTCCATTAGCACTTCGCAACCCTCACACACCGAATGTGGGAATTAATGAGAATTTACAATTTAATGATCTATCAAAACCAAAATGGTCAAAGAAGCACTTCTTAAAAATGCATAAGACTATCTGAAGAAGTACAAAACGAAATAAGAAATATATAAAGCAAACATACAACTAATAAAATGCCTGAATGCCAAAATTATTCATTCTCAAGGGGAAGTATCTATTGACAAATCAAAGCTAAACAATCACTAATTTGGAATAAATAATATACCAATTTAATACACACACACACACACACATATAATTGTATATGTATGTGTGTGTGTGTGTGTATGTATAATTGTATATATAATCGCTGACATGCATCAACGAGCACAAAACTTCAGGAAAATTATGCATCCATCCTTATGAAAATTCTCAAGATATATAAACTTATTAAATAACCGGTATTCGACAATTGAGTTATGTGTTGAACTCTTCAAGCACTCAACAAAATGAGATTTCAGAAATATAAAAGAACAGGAAGATATGTGCTGCTGCCATATAGCAATTTTTAGATAACAAAGTTCATTATACACATCTAAAAGTAAATATCTAAAATAGGTTTTAATTAATTTACTAAAGAAGAAAAATCCAAATTGTAATTGTTAAGGAAGAAACTTACCGTAGCGATTCTAGACTTAATTAAATCTTCAAGTGATGCAGTAACCTCCTCTGTGATTACAGGGGCAGGCCTCACATTGTGCTCAAAATCTAAATCAACTTCTAATGCACTGTTCTTTTGCCTTTGTGCAGCAGTTACCTGTTGTAAAAATCATAGTTTACAGAATCTTATTCATGTCTAGAAAGTACTAAAAACAATATTACAAAAGTTTATACAACTAATTAATAACAAAGTTACCTCTCCACGCATTGTCCAAACTTTTGGATCCAAATTTGCTTTCTGCATCTGTTCTATTTTAGATTCAAGTTCCTTAACTTCTTTTTCATGTGTAGAACGACCATCCCCTCTCTGTTGAAATAAAAGAACTGGAAATTAGTTCAGCAGCTTCAATGGCTGCAGCACTTTTTACTAGAATTGTGTATTGCACTAATGTGTGTAAAGTTCCATTATTTATTTATTTGTAAATAACCATGAGGAGAATATAGACCTCAATTTTTCATTACCTTATCAACATGCTGCTCATCATCTGATTCTGAATCTTCTTCCAACATGTCTCTAGATTTGGTCCTCTCCTTTGAACCCTTGTTATTTTTAGTGCCAAAAAAATCTTCATACCTGAATACAAGAAGGGTAACAGTAATGTTTAGGAAAGGCCTGATGGATGAAATTTTGAAAGAAGGTAGACCCACTAATATATGTGGCAGGATTATTGCTAACAATAACTTCATGAAATAATGCCAGACAAAACAGAAATCACCAAAACTGTATTAAGGCCATGCATCATATCCCAGCAGGATTAAAGAAGGCGATGGTTGCTTTTCTCTTTGTTATTTTGCAATGAGAAAAATTCAAAGAAAAAGAGCCTAACCTGGCATTTCCCAAGTCATCGTCATCATCTTCATCATCCTTATCAAAGAGCCCAAGCTGCAAATTACAAATTGGATGACATTATGATCCAAAATTATCAAAGGAAACAATAACTAACAGGAAAAAGAAAGAGAGGTTACATCATTTTCTTCATCTACTGCCTCTTCTTCGTCCTCTAAATACTCTTGCAATTCCTTGATTTTCAAAAACTTATCTTCTATCCCTCCTCTTTCCTCTTCTTCGCTCTCTCCATCCTCTTCTCTTCCACTTTCCTTCTCCTCCTCTTCACCATCCTCATCTTCTTCTTCAACTTCATCCAAATCCATATCGTCGTCTTCATCCAGCTCATCAGCGTCGTCATCGGGCTCATTCTCTTCAAGAATCTTCTCCTCATTCTTTCCTTCTTTTACAGCTTCTTTGAGCTTTGAAATCTCCTCCGGGTTTTTCTCGAACTTCTTGACTTCGCGTCGGAGGTTGGATAATAGGGGCTGTGATTGGAGGTCAATCTGCTGCCATATCTGTTCTGCGTCGAAGCCTTCGATCAGAAGCTGATCAAACGGAGACTTTGGACTGTGCGGTTTCAGGCTTGCAAATAAGTGCTTCGACGCCGCTCGAACCGCCTCAGAGAGCTCCTGATTCGGAACGAGCCACAACGGGGGTTCAGTTGTCCTGATTTGACGCAGCGATTCCACAGCTGCTTCGATTGACGCCGCCATTGCCCGAAAATGAGTTCTACCGTTGGCTTCGGCTGGATTCTGGGGTTTAGGGCTTGGCTTGGTTGGATTTCTGGGGTTTAGGTTAGGGTTTTAGATTTCGTGGCCGTTGAAAGGGGAAAAAAATTTTCTAGGCATAGGAGTTCGTACAAGGTAAAAGTATCCAATTGGTCCCTTTACTCGCATGAACTTTTCAAATTGGTCCCTATACCCTGAATTTTGACAATTTAATCCCTATAATCAAGGATTTGGAGCAATTGAGTCCCTTACGTAAGCTTCCATTCCACAACCTGTCAATTTGTCATGTAGCATTGACGCTATCAAAAAGATCTTATGCAAGGATAGGGAATTACTCTTACATCCCTACCATAAATGCGATTTTTTTCTGAAAAAAATGAAAAAAAAAACTTCAAAAATCTCTCTCACCCACCTTTTGAGTCGATTGGAAAAGTTGATTAGCTGACGTCAACTTTTCGATTACTCAATTCAACCCTACAATAGAACAAATTCTATCATATGCTCGACTCTTTATTTGATTAATCTTTGGTTCTTTCTTTCTTTTAAAACAATACAAAATTGGTTGCTTTTAAGGATTATCAAAACTTTTTGGTGGAATCAAGGTTCTGACACGAAGGAAGATGATGGTGATAAGTAAAATGATGGAGATTTTAGACGCACACGCAAGGACATATAAAGCTTTTTAAATTTTAATTACTTTTTTGTGCCAAAAAATTTAATTTTTATCTTCTTTGTATATTATTATTATTATTGTTGTTGTTGTTGTTGTTGTTGTGGTATGATATGTTTTTTTTTCTCTGACATGTGTCTCTTTTCCATCCAAGATAGACTGTATTTGCCTATTTGGCATTCCTGTATAGTTTTAGGTCTAATTAGAACCAATTAAGAGTTGTAAGCCTAATTTGAACAAATGTCCAAACTTTTAGTGCTGATTTGAGTATTTATGCTTAATATTTTTACCTCGTGCCTGTTACTTAAAAATTACTACTTCCTGCCTTGTAACGCGGCAAGACTGAAAAAAAATGTGCTTTTTTTTTAAATAAAAAGTTACAGTAAAACTAACAAACAAAACAACACAAAAGAATTCATGCCAAAAAAAAAAAAACCAACAACAAAAAAGAATTCGAAAATCTTTCACTCACGCACCAAGCCACCAACCGAGTCGGGAAACCTAATTGGCTGTCGCCAGACCTTTCCAGTTTCCGGTTACTCAAATCAAACCCTAAAACAGAGCAATTCCGACTCCCTATTTGATTTGATTAATGTTTGATCCTTTCCTTTTTCTAATCAGATCATAACTTTTTATTTTTCGATCAAAATTCATTATTTCATTTCTTAATGATCAACGGGGAGGGGACTCGTGAGAGCAACATCTCTCAAGTCACCTCTCCCGATCCCTTCCATCCATCCCGGTCGAAATCGGTCGGCGGCGGCGGAGCGTCGACGGTATCGTCTCCGCACTATTCTTCTTGTGGGGAATCCGAGCTGGATCGTTATTGCAGCGCAAACTCGGCGCTTGGAACGCCGAGCTCAGTAGCTTCTTTCAATGATTGTTTCCGAGATTCTGAGTTTGGTTCGGTTAGGAGTATCAGTGGTTTTGGATTAGGCGATGATTTCGAGAATTTCAGTTTGGAGGGTAACCAGAGAGTTCCATATAATCGGAGAATAGAGTTTCGGAGAGACAGAATCCAAGAAAGAAGGGATGTTAATGTTAAAAGTGTTGAAGAAGGTAGTACTTCTTTTTTGGATACAGAGTTTAGGGAGGAAGATGGGAATTCATCCAGATTTGAGCATTCAGATGGGGAGAATTCCATGTATAACTATGGCACGGATGATGATGAATGTAAGAATAATTCTTATTACAGGAAGAAAGATGAACATCGGATTGAGAATAAGAATGTGAATGAGAACCCTTTAGGGATTAATTCGTCAGTGGCATTTGGTTCCAATGATTGGGATGATTTTGAGCAAGAAGCAGGCACCGTTGATCTGGCTTCTTTCATGCTAGATGCATCTGTTATGAGGCAAAGGGGTCAAGTTGGGAGTGAATTGCAAGAGAATGTTAATGGTTTGGATCTGTTTCCTATTGGTTTCTCAAGCTCTGCTGAACCACAGCTTGTAGAAAAAGTGAAAGACATTCCTGTGGCTACTTATCAAGAAGAGGTGGATGATGATTTTGAAAAAGAAGCAAACAGTTCTTTGGTTGATGTAGTCAGTTCTCAAAGAGGTAATGGGGCAGAGCAATATGTGAAAGAGATTCGTGTTACTAGAAATCAACTCCAAGATGCTGATGAGGACATGGACTATCTTGAAACTTGTTCTGTTACTGATGTCTTTGCATTGGAGCAGGATCCTCCTGTAGAAAAAGGCCCTGTGGAGATAGGTTTGGGTGCTGTGGGTTTTGACTTGGTGACACAGAATCAGTCTGCTGAATCTAAGCAAGTCATTGCTCGTAATGAGATTAAATTACCAGAAAGACAGCAAATTAGCAATCATAAAGCAGAATTGGATTCCCTTTCTGATTGTTCCCTTCCAGTCTACTCTCAAAAGATAAAAGCAGAACTCTTTGACGATTGCAAACCAGATTCACCCACATCTACGTGTGAAAGTATCGTGAGCAGTAGTACATTCAAAAATCTTCCTGTGCCACGTGAAGAACATCCTCAACTAGTCAAGGTCAGTTACTTGTAAATTTTCTCATTTCAGCTGCTAGTATCCTCATCATCAGTATTTGAATTACTTAAGATTTAGCTAGCATATGTTAATGAACTACAGGTGTTAGCTAGATGTGTTTATATTTGATTTGCTAGTAGAGTGAATAAAGAATAAGGTATTAACTTAAGCATTTGTCATTTGCTTCTGGCTGGAGAAGTTTTTCATTTCCATTTATCTTATGGAGCTATTATTGGCTGGATACTTTGGCTGAGAAGCAAAGTGATGCTCAACTCCATTTGTAAAATAATATACTGACAATCTTCTAATTGCTATTTGATGAGCTGCAGCATTAACTAACTATGGTTGTTCATTGACTAATGTGTCTTGTCATTCTGCGCGATTAAGCTGGTGAGCTCATTATGCATTGATGTTTGAAGCAGTGTTTAATCATCAAACTGATTGGCTGCCTAATTTTTTGAGTTGGTGATTGATTAATGTCTTCTTCATCAAGTGATTATTAATCTTTTGATTCTTGGCTCCCATAAATTGCATTTTAAGCTGCTAATATTCTTATTTTTCCATCGACTACATATTGCAGATGGAGAATTTTGAGCTTAATGAATTTTATGATGAGGTTGTTCATGACATGGAAGAAATTTTGCTCGAGTCTGTTGACTCTCCTGGTTCCATGTTCTCTCAAGGTAATAGGATGTTCCAACCACAGTCATCTTTACCTCTAAGAGATGGAGGGTCAACTGCTTCTACTTCAGGTGCAGCTGATGCTTACCCACGCTCTGCACATGCGCTGAGAATAGATGGTATTGAAGTAGTAGGTGCTAAGCAGAAGAAAGGAGATGTATCTCTTAGTGAAAGATTGGTTGGGGTAAAGGAGTACACTGTCTATAAGATAAGAGTGTGGTGTGGAAATGATCATTGGGAGGTTGAACGCAGATACCGTGATTTCTGTACTCTCCATCGTCGCTTGAAGTCATTATTCTCTGATCAAGGTTGGAGTCTTCCTCCTCCTTGGTCATCTGTAGAAAAGGAATCTCGAAAGATATTTGGTAATGCATCTCCAGATGTTATTTCTGAAAGAAGTGTTCTTATTCAAGAATGTTTACGTTCCATTATCCATTCTAGGTCTTTTTCTAGTCCTCCAAGTGCATTGATTTGGTTTTTGTCTCCTCAAGATTCATCTCCTAGCACCCCTCCATCACATAACTTGTCGTCCCAGTCTACACATTTTCCAAGAGGGGCAGAGACAGAAAATATTTCTCCTTTAGGGAAGACTATAGCACTTATTGTTGAAATTCGACCACCCAAATCCATTAAACAGATGCTTGAAGCTCAACATTACACTTGTGCTGGTTGCCACAAACATTTTGATGATGGGATGACTCTAATGCGAGACCTGGTCCAGTCACTTGGGTGGGGAAAGCCTAGACTTTGTGAGTACACCGGCCAGCTGTTTTGTTCTTACTGTCACACGAATGAGATGGCAGTCTTACCAGCAAGAGTGTTGCATCAGTGGGATTTTACTCGGTATCCAGTTTCTCAATTGGCCAAATCATATTTGGATTCTATATATGACCAGGTAATTGCTTGGTGTGGGCCACTGTTTGTAGAATCTAGGTATAATAAATTGGATATTTGACAGGAACAGAAATATGGAAGACTAGGCATTGTTATAGAGATGATCCAGGACGGAAATTAGTGCAGGTAGGCAGGCAGCTTTAAACAGGTTTTTAGATAGGGATCATAATATAAGGGTTCCCCCCCTTTACTTGAAGCTGCTCATGTTAGGGAACCTAAGAGTGATTTAATGGTAAATTGGCTGTGTACTGGAATTTCATTTTGCATCACCGAACAGGATTAGTTGTGCAGCTTGTCTTATATACTTTCGGACGTATTTATTTTATTGAACTGCCTTTAAGTATGATTTTAATCTATTGACTATTTACTTAAAATTAAATAAATACTTAGGTCAAGCCAGCTGTTCTAACAAGTGTTTCTTTTTGCCTTGCAGCCCATGCTTTGTGTTAGTGCAGTTAATCCTTTCCTGTTTTCTAAGGTCCCAGCCCTGCACCATGTCATGGGCATCAGGAAAAAAATAGGAAGCATGCTTCCATATGTTCGATGCCCATTTCGTATGTCAATCAATAAAGGACTTGGTTCTCGAAGATATCTTCTTGAAAGCAATGATTTTTTTGCGCTTAGAGATCTCATTGATCTTTCCAAAGGAGCTTTTGCAGGTTAATTTCCCATCACAAGCTAATTTGTGTTTTATTGGTGGATACTTTATTATTTTAAGCCTCAAAGATATTTTATCATTCAAATGGTAACTCCTTCCTAAGGGCTTTATCGCTAGGTTATTATTTTGCCTTTCCTTTTAGCATGGGTATAGAATGGAAGAGAGGCAAACTATTTCGAAGCTGTTTATGAGCATTGCACTATTTTTTCTTTGAAGATTACTGTGCTCTCTTTCTCACACATATGAGGTGGTGCTGGTGGTTGGGTTGGACAATTGGTGCTTAATAAAACCAGATATGATGTCTATGGAATTTTGGGTCTGGACTTTGTGATCAGCTATCGTGAAAGTATCATCTAAATGTTGAACTTATCATTTTCTTGAGTTGGACTTTCTGCGACTCACTAGGCCCTTAGTTTGAATCCATCCATTTCTTTTATAGAAGTGACAACTATGACCTGCAAAACCACGAAACGCTCACAACACACAAACAACTGATGTTTAAAGTTCTTGATTGTTAAAGATTAACAGTAACTTCTTTCATAGCTGTCACCCCATCTTAGTGAAGTCATTGTATAATGTTTAATATATAATATAATATACATCACCATAATAACAAGGGTGGAATTCCACTTCAGATATTTGTTTTCTGACATCACTATTGCTCTGCTTTAATTTTTTGAAATCTGCAATATAGAATTTTTTTTTTTACTCAATTACTCTGGCTTCTTCTCCACTCTCCGTTTGGCTCTGATGTAAATATGTCAAATCTCATGCCAGCTCTTCCTGTAATGGTGGAAACTGTATCAAGGAAAATTCAGGAGCATATTGTTGAACACTGCCTCGTTTGCTGTGATGTGGGAGTCCCCTGCAGTGCTCGTCAGTCTTGTAATGACCCATCAGCTCTCATATTTCCGTTTCAGGTCTGTCTACATCTCATCTCTTAATGCATTTTACTTCCTAGCTAATCATTCCGAGATGAATGTTACCGTCCAAATTTTTATACAATCTAGATGTCTTTATATCCATGATCATCTCATGTATTCCCTGCTACATGACGCTGCTCTTTGTACTTTTTCTTGGGCTTGTTAATTGGATGCCTGAATCATTGAGCTCTTCTTGCATAGCCGCACTAAATTACATTATCTTTCCTCTGGTAGTTCATTTTGCAAAAGAGGAGAATTTAGCAAACATGCTCTATATATTCACTCAACAAAGCTCAGTAGTTGTGCATGTTGGTTGTTGATAATTTCCATCTATACACTCTGACCGCATGAAATAATTAACAGGAAGGTGAAATTGAAAAGTGCATGTCCTGTGGATCATTTTTTCATAAGCATTGCTTTAAAAAGCTTGTAAACTGTCCTTGTGGGGCACTACTCAGGCCAGATGAAGCTACAAGGCATTCGGATAGTCTAATCCGTGGTGCAAGTTTTGGGGCAAGTGGAGCATTGGACTTGATAGGGAAGAGGTCAAGTTCCGGATTACCTGTGGGTTTCCTCTCTGGACTATTTTCAAGGACAAAGCCAGAAGGGACGGAGCATAAGGACAATGAAAATATCATTTTAATGGGTTCCTTGCCAAGCAATTATTTGTAACCACATGTAATTGTATACTTTGTAAGTTTTATTGGACAGGCTGGAGTTCATTTGTTGGATCTTGGTCCATTACCTGAGTTATCCGAAGTAAACCATCGGTATGTCACCAAATTTTAACATTTTGTTCTTTTGTTCCGATAAATCTCGCTCTGTTCCATGTTCTAATTTGTTTTTGTTAGAATCTTGATTGCATCCTGTTTCTGTTGAATTAAAGGGAAGCCTCTATTGTTGCTGCAGGTGCCAACCAGCCACCTGTAGATAAAACATACACAAAGTTTGTCGCAATGGCCATCATATATATGTACATAGATTTCTTTCAGATTCATCGGCTTCTGGTGGTGATCTAAGATTGGTAAAACTTTCGCAAGTTGATATTTTCTTTGTTGGAAAATCTTGTTTTGCGCTTGAGAAATTGTTGTTATTGAAATTGTTTGTAAACACTATACTCGGACAGGCAGCTACCTGATGATTAGAAAATTGTTTGTATTCTTTCTTTTGTAATAAAATTTGTAGGTTCCACATTGACGTGAGAGATTGTACTTGAGATAATCTGGCACAGATAAGAGAGAAAGAAAGATAAGAAGAAGCAAGAAATAACCTGTTTTAAGGAGAAATTGAATCTTTCAACAGCATTTTGCAAATAAATAATTTCATTTAGAAAAAAAAAAAAAATCACCAGCTCCATTTCATTTTCATGATTGCGCAAGGTGCAAAAGCGGCATCTCATCATTATTTCCTCTACCAAGTTTCTTCTTCCGAATTTTCATACTTAGATTCCAACCAATGGATACTTTAACGGTTAACACAACCATTTTGGCTCCCTTAAACTTTCATAATACGGACATTTTCTCCATCAAACTTTTAATTTAGTTCATCCCTAAACTATCAAACTCGGGACAATTTTTCCTTGATTGTCAAAATTTGTTAACGTTATAATGCCACTTCAACATTTCTTAAGAGGAAATTCTCTCGATTTTGTTATTTTATGAGGTGAAAATTTTCAATTAAAAGTTAAAAGAGGAAAATTATCTTGATTTTGATAATTTATTAAACTTTAAAGTTACAAATTAAAAGTTCGGAGGAAAAATGTCTATTTTGTAAAAGTTTAAAGGGGAAATGGACATTAAACACAAAAATATCATAATTTAGAATTTAGAATATGGGCCTTTAGCCATTAAAGAAAAAAAAAGTCTACAGATTTTTTGGTCCACCTCCGAAAAATGGCCCAAGTCCCTCAACTTCAGGCCCGAGGATATCCATGGCGAGTTTGAAAAAATGTAAAAACCCTAAAACACGATACCAAATAATAAGGGAACTAGGGAAGTGAAAAACCTTAACCTAAACAGAGAAGTCTCTTCACTTCACCACCGGCGCAGTCACCATGGGTCGTATGCACAGTCGCGGGTATCTTTCTCTTCCGCCATTTCTGTCTGCTTTTCTTATACGTATGATATTTCTAAATTACTTATCATTTTTTCTGTTTGTTGTTGCAGTAAGGGTATTTCTGCCTCAGCTCTTCCTTATAAGAGAACTCCCCCAAGCTGGCTCAAGATCTCTTCTCAAGATGTAAGTCACTTTTTATCCCTTTTTCAGATTCGTTGCTGATAGAAATGCCCATGGAACTTTTGTCATTATTTAAGTTTTTCTTTTAATTGTATTTAGGTTGAGGAGAACATTTGCAAGTTCGCAAAGAAGGGCTTGACCCCATCTCAGATTGGTGTCATTCTTCGGGATTCTCATGGTATTGCTCAGGTCAAGAGCGTTACCGGAAGCAAGATCTTGCGTATCCTCAAGGCTCATGGTAATTTATATATTCTTCTTTCTTATTTTTATATGAATGTTAAATTGCTCCTTTTAATTTTAGTTGATACCATTAATTTAGTTAGCTGAATGGTTTGGCTGGAGAATGTTCATTGATTTAGCTAATATTAAAACAGTGTGTCTTGGGATTGTTTTTTATTTGCTGTTTGATTTTCTTTTTGGATAGGTCTTGCTCCTGAAATTCCTGAGGATTTGTACCACCTTATCAAGAAGGCTGTTGCCATCCGCAAGCATTTGGAGAGAAACAGGAAGGACAAGGACTCTAAGTTCAGGTTGATTCTTGTTGAGAGTAGGATTCACAGGCTTGCTCGCTACTACAAGAAGACCAAGAAGCTTCCTCCTACCTGGAAATAGTAAGTTTGCTTCTCTGTTGATAACTTTTTGCTTTTTGTTTGTATTAATTTATCAGGACCGGATATGGTGATTTCATCTGCTAGTTATACATGGCAGAAGTGCAATGTCTCTTTTTTTAACATCTTATTATTGTATGAGCCTTGTTGCATTAATGTCTAGTTGGTGAATTGGGATTGTATGGCTTTGTTTAATTTTAGTCCTGAGGTGCAATGCAGTATCTGATAATGATGGTGGTGGAAAGGATTAACTTATAAGTTAGCACTGTACATGTATAATTCTATTAGAAAAAGGCTATTTATATCATTGTCTCCTATGCAAGGATTTTCAATCAAATGAATGTACTGTCTGTTCGGTTCTCTGGAAATTCATGAATGCCTTATTGCATAGTTTGGTTTAAGTTCATTATGAATGCCTCAAACGGAGGGAAGGCTTAGATTATTTGTACAAGTTTCATTTCAGTAAATAATTTGGTATGCATTATCTTCTTATCTAAATATGTGTAAGCATAGCATTAGATCATCTTGAAACATCTTCTGTTTTCAGTAAAAAAAAGAAAAAAAGAGCATGTTGATTTGCTTCCATTTGATTTGTTGGTACTCTTTCGGCTGTTCTTGATTATAAATCTTGTGTATCTTTTCCTCTATTTTCTGCCTCCGCGTTTCTCCTAAGCTTTATAAGCTTATACTGATTCAAATTCTTGGTTTGCAGCGAGTCTACGACTGCCAGCACTCTTGTTGCTTAGGTTGGGCAATTGGTTGGTGAAACTTTGGGGTATCCTGGTGCGGTGTTGATGCCCTGAGTGAGCTAGATTGTGTTTTTTTTTTTATTCTAGTGAGATATGCTCTGATGTAAGACTATTGATAGTTGTTGAAAATTTTGTTATTTCAGAAAAGAAAGTAAAGAACTTGTTTTTGTCTCTAATTCTACTCCATGTTCATTTCTTCCCCTTCTCTGTACTTTGTTTAAGATTTGAAGTAAGCAATCAGTTTAATCATCTTTTGGCCAAAAAAGTTCAGTTTAATTATCTAAATCCAGAGTAAACCCTTTTATTACTAATTATCGTAAAGGGTTGCTTGCATTCTTGGAATGTTAATGGTTGTTTTATTTTAACAATGAAAATATCATTATAATTCCTTTTTCAACAGCATTTGTTAATAATTCCCCTTTACCCTTTCTTTTCATGAATATATGCATGCATTGGGTACAAGATGGGTATCTTTCATCTTCATCCAAATTGATTTCCTTTACACAAATAAGCAGATGCTTGTGTATAAAGTTTCCCCTTCCCTAGTTTCCATAATTAGATCCCAATGGATATTTTGAAGTTTGAACAAAGATGAAGTAGCATAATGTTAATTCCTTTTAAGGACTTGTCACAAAATCCATTCCTGGTAAAGAATAGTAGATTACAATTCCTTGCTTCTCAAGTTCACCCAGAGATAGTAATGTTGCATTTGGTTCTCCATCTTTAAGCCTATAAGTACTCATTCGAAGGCTTGCAGAACTTATAACATTGGCAGCAAAAACAAATCTTTAGAAACAGAGACAAAATTGGAATGGCTTTCCTCAAGTTCATCTTCACGATGGAATTACAATGAAGGGAACCCAATTCAAATCAGTTGAGAAAGATTCTTGGATTCAAAATCTCTTTTGGTTACGGTCGTTGTTCATGGTTGAATTCAAAGAGAGACTTCTAGTTCGGTTTCTGGCTAGTTTAAAGTTTAAGAGAAGAATGTTTCACATTGCAGGTTAAGAATTCCATTTTGTACAGATTCTAGGGATAAGAATTCATTGGCAAATTGATTTAATTCGTTACTTGGTATGGTCAGATATGACTCATAAGTATTCAATGTTTTCTTCTGTAAATAAAATTTGAAGATTTTTGAAAGCTGTCGGTGATCAATCATGTTCATGAATCATGCATATTTTTCTCCTTTTATTAATTAAATTATCACCTTTTTGGGTATCTAAGGTGAAAATCATTCAATCAAAAAAGCACCAAAATATCATATAGAGTCAGCATCCACAAAGTGAAACCATGTCATTTCTCATTTTTATGAATGATTCCTTCCTATAGACAGATCATGTCCCACTTGAGCCAGACGTAAAGGGGAAACAAAGTTAGCCCCTGCCTACTCTAATGGGTAGTTATTATGGATATATGCCTTTTTACATTGCAAATCACTCTTTAGACCATCCAAGTTGAATAATTTGCTTTACAATGCTCATGGGATATTTTTTTATTTCTTCTTTTTCCTTTCTTTCTCCTGCTTATGAGGAGTTAGATTGATTATGATTTTGGGAGTTAAAACCTGTCAACAACCTTATACTTAGAAGAATATAATACATAATACTGACTGATAATGTAAAGTGCTCAAAAGATGGAAATATAATTGACAAAAACTGAGAGATATAAGAGATTTCCTTTGCATTTATCATCTATTTGTAGTTACAACTTCATACTACACAACTCCCCTAAGATGGATATGTATATAAACAACGGTTGCCTGCTTCTCTTGCTTGGCCATTTTGTAGTATCTTCCAAAAACTTAATCTAATGTATCAAACTTGTGTGTTCAAGTTTTGATACGAGAACCCATTAGTTTCAATATGTTAGACATGATCAAACTCTCTATTGCTTATGTCTGTATCTTCTATGGGGAAAATTAGAGTTTTTTTTCCAAGACTTGCTACTAAATCAATTGTTTGCATAACTCGTCTGCCGGATGTTACCTCATACACTGGTAGGAGTCCGGGAACCATTTTGAGAATAGCCGGTGCTTCAGCTTTATTACCAAAGCAAAGAGGCCGTAGCATGGGAAATGCATCAATGCTACCGAAAAGTACCTTCAAATACCAATTCAGAGATGAGAGTAAGTTTGTTATATCAGATAAAATATGGTTTGCTTATAGAAGATTTGATTATTATAAGCACATACCATAGGGGAGCATATGGAGATGACAAATCAAGGAATGGATATGGCCACCTGTTTAACACAATTGAAATCAAACATTAATCAAATGCAAATAGGAGCTTTATAGTATATCTGACTTGGAAAAGATGAGAGCTAATGGATTTACCAAACATTGACACAAGCATGAACAAGCCACTGGAATATAACATAAGTCACTGTCCATAGGAAGAAGTATGCAATCCGAAAGCAAGGAAAGTGCTGAATGGGACAATGAAGCCATAATTAGCAACCAGTTGATGGGAAGTTTTAGAAATTATTAGTCTTTGAATGTGAGTAGGGCAACTTACCAAGCAATTCAAAGCAGTATCTGCAAGCAGGAAAACAACATTGACAGAATGCATATTTATAGCCAGCTGTCACCAAAAGATTCAAAACTTAAGCAAGTAAGAACCAAAGAAACTGACCAAACATGGCATGTTTACAAAAATAGAGTTGACCAGTATAGAGGCTAATACTTACAACACTCAGATTGTAATCTCTAATTGCAAGGAATGGAACAATTATGAACCAAAAAACGCAATCCGTCAGCAAAACAGCACCAGCATTCATCTGTCAAGAAAAACTATGTTAGCTGTAGCAAACCAACTAATTCCAACAAGTTACCTTCAAAGGGCTAGAGGTGAAACAATTGGAAAATGACTCCAAGGAGAAACAAATTAACCCTTGTTTTGCAAGTAACAAGAAATACCTGGAAAATTATTTGAAAGACATAGGCCCAAATGCCTGCAGGTTGACTAAGGGAATGCCCTTGAGGTGGATCCTCAGGGTTTTTTGCTGCATTATTAGAGTTTTCTCCACATGTACCATCTGCACAGCTTCCTTGCTCTGTGTCTAACTCTACATTACCAACCTTGTCGCCGCTAACTCTTTTGTGGTATAGGTAACATCCTCGCATGGAGAGCATTGAGCCCAGCTACAAGTAAAACAGGAGAAAAATGGGTTAACAAATCAAAAAGGTAGAAGAAGAATAAGCATTGCTAAAGATTATACAGCTAAAATTGCATCAATAGATGAAGCATACCCCAAAATAAATGGTGACCAATGTGAAAGTCCACCTGCAAAGAACAAGGAAAAGGCAGAAAGACTCAGTAATTGGCTCGGTCCATGCTTCATTTGATTGGTATAAATGATATGTTTACATGCAGGAAAAGCAACTTGGAACATCAAAAACCAAATTTGTACTCAAAATTTAGGAACTAAAATAAAATCAAAGAAGAACTTTATGTCCTTTCTCAAGGGGAAAAAAAGGCATCATACTATATCTGTTTTAAATACTTAATTTAGAAATTACAAGGACTTCTAAGAAAACCCATTGCTGTATACATACAGAAATTTGAAATAAAATTTGCAGGTTTTTTATGAAACACTTTTGAGTTGAGTCCAAGCGAAAGGAGAGCTTACTGAGTATAATAGTAGAAAATGCTGCCTCCATCCACAAAAGCTGTGACAATAAGCAAAATCAAAAGCACAAAGAAAGCAACAATTCTGAAAGCCAGCAACCAAGCAGGGTGAATTCCTTTCAAACATGGCCTCCAAGTCTCATCCTCATGAAGAGATCCTGCTGTTTCTTGCTCAGTTTCTCCATCATTGTGATTTGATTTATGGGAACCTTCATATTTCCATATAAGAAGAAAGGAAAAGGCTGCTGTAATCAAGACCCAAATGGCACATACCAAAACCCTCCAATTCACCCAGTAGTTTGAGGTAGTTGTATTCACAGTCATGGCTGGTTGCCAAGAATCCCCTCCTCCTGTTAAAGTACTCATGATGGAGCAAGCAAAAAAATTACTTCTCTGTTTTTTGCCAAACAATGGATTTGAAAATTGGGTTTTTGTGTTCAAAAACTTTCATGGAAAGAAAACAACAAAGCATAACAAGAAGATGAACATCAACTTGGGTTTTTTGAAAAACAGAATGAAGTTATAAAAAGGATCAGAAAAAAAGGTATGAGTTTGAATTAGAAAGGAAACTAATGGAATCAGTTAAATTAAACTAAAACAAATCATGAAAATATGGTGAATGGCTTCTTGAAACAGGGAACATGAATTGCATGAAACAACAGAAAAGGTCCAGAGAATCCTTATGAAACAATTTCTATTTTGAAACGAAATTCTTTAAGCAATCTCAGAAAAACAGAATACTCTTTTTGTGAGATTAGAGCTTCAAAAGAATGATCTTTAACATACAAAACTATTCCAAAATTGTTTATGGAAAATTGGGAATAACAAATCAAGTTAAGAACTTAAAAAATAAAAGAATGAAATAAAATCCAGGAGTAGATATGCCACATTTAAAAAACAAAATGGAGAAGAAATGAAAGTTCAGAAAAATTAAACAAAAGTTGCCCAAGTTTGAATTTGACCTCATAAACTAATGCATAAGGCTTTGGCAGCAGAGATTCCAAACTTTAGAAATGCATTTGCAGGGAAAATCATATATTATATAAAACCAACAAAAATTAATATTTGAATTAACAATAAAGATGAGATAAAAGCAGAAACTACATTCTAAGCAAAGGAAAGGTAAAGGGTTTGAAGTTTGATACTTACAAGGGAAAGCAAGTTTATTATGTGGAGGATTTGCAAGAAGAGATGCTTTGCTTCTTTGCTTAAAGGGAGAGAACCAAAACTGACAAAGCACCAAGTTAAAGAAAAGAGAAAAAAAAATTTAAAAAAAGGGTGGTGGGCTTTGAGGGCAAGCTTCTCTTTTTCTCAATTCCAGTTAATTATAAAGAAAATAATCTTCCATATTTCCATGCAAATATTAAACTCTCAGACATGCAAGTTTTTTTGTCACCTTTTCCTTGGATTTCCAGTCTTTTGTGGTCTTTTTAAGTATTTTTGGATATTAATAACAAATTTAGAGAGAGAAAGAGATAGGAACAGTCACTATTATAATTGGATTTTGTGTTGGGAGTTCAGAAATTGTTTTGGTGTGTTCTGAGCAGCCACTGTTACAAGGAATAAAGCAACTCAAAAAGAAATTGGTATGATGAAGTGAAGTACCATAGCTGGTGATGAACCTTACTTTTGACTAATGATTTGGACCATCAATTTGCATGATTAGTATCCAATCAATGGTTACCTAAATACATAAATATAATCACTTCTAAAAGAGAAATAATCCATAACTCTCAACAATATCATCTTCACATTTGATTAACATTTCCCTTTACTTAAAATCATGTTAAGAGTGTTAATAATTGTTAATGTATAAGATAGGCATTAGAAAAGTTTCTCCCCATTTGAAGTTAGATGCGGTGCATATTCAAATAAGTGAAAACTCATATAATTATCAGATACCGAAAAATGTTACATAACCTATTAGTAGAATACGGAATTCATAATTTCAATAGTAAATATTTTAGATTAATTAGGTTGGGATTCTTTTCGATCCTCTAATTTTCTTTGGGTAAGATATTAATATCCTCTAATGGTGAGACATGATAGGGGTGGTAAAACTAGCATGGGAAAGGGGGTCATTTGGCATCATGATGTTAACTTTTTTCTAGTTAAAGCATATAAAATCAGTTGATGGTCATACAAGGGCCCTAGATGTGACCACAAATGTTCATATGTTTTTTGTCCCCACAATCCCAAAGCTTGCAAGTTATCTAGGGATGATTTGCTAATAAAAATCAATGATTTCTTGTTTTTTTTGGTAATTCACTGCTATGTCGGTCCAATTATATACGACACGTGTCACTTACCTATTAGCTGAGTTACAATACAAAGACTTGTTTGATAAGTTTGGACCAATAGGGTCCCACTATAGAATCCTCCTTGGGCTGACAAATAATAATACAAATGAAACTAAAATTGAAACCGGAAACTTCTTAATTTGCATTTGCATGCAAGCAAGCGTACCGAAAAAGAAATGAAAATGGAAGGGCAATTAAATTTCCACCGGCCTAAACCCTAAGCTTTTAATCACAAGAAAACACCGGCCTTACCATGCATCTTTTGCTAGCCTTTTTATGGTTCATGACTTGAGAAATGGTCCTTTTATGTTTAACTCTGTCAACTTCTTTCCTTCATTCTAATTTAAGGGTAGTCATTTCTTGGTAGAAATTGAAGTACATCTTTATATATTGAGCTATGCACCTAAATCATAGGTATCATTTTTAACAATTTATAACAATTATGATTCAAGACAAATCGGCTCATTATGCGTAAAACTCTCCGAACGATAAAAAAACATTATTTCTTTCTACAATTCTTTAGAATTCATCTTCATTACAAGAAAAATCTTAAAGAGAGATATATACTTACTGTTTTTTTGCCAGAAGATGCTATACTTATGGTCTACCATTAGTAATATTAGTAATATAATAATATATGTAGGTAGGATGGAAATAATAAAGGAAGTGAAGAAGGGAAGACAAGAAAAGAGTAAAATAATTAGATTCTACTATTGGATTGAAAGAATGTCTGATAAACTAAGGTGTGAAAATCGAAAACTTGGCAGAGAGTGACATTTCGGTGATGGTGATGAACGTGGTCTCCAAGCATTAGAAAAAGCTTAACAACAAAAAAAGTGGACACGAATTACTTGGCAAATGCTCAACTATTTTTGTTACGTTAGGAAGATTACAATCCAAGGGAAAGGGGGAAGGAGGACAATATTTCCAACCTTTGCCCTCTGAATAAACTTTTGAGGGCTTGATCATATAGGTCAAAACTTTAAATTTAATATTCTATTTCTATTATTTATTTGAACAAAATCTCAATTTGCGTAGTCCACATGACCACATTTCCTATTTATCGTTCAATTCATTTTGACAAAAACAAAAAATTTCCATTGTCTCTGGTTTGTGGTACCTAAATATGGTCTATGGTGTTTATTATACCTTGATATTATATATAAAATAAAAATATTAATAAGTGGTTGGTTCAAGTAATTTAACACTTGTTTCTCTAAGTAACATTTGGAGTTCAAGTCTTGTGAATGGAGAAAATTATTATTGGGAGAGTTTTATCCCATAACAAAGTTAACTTCTAAATATTAAAAAAATAAAATGCCTAATCCAACTTTTTTAGCTAATCATTATTCAATTTTTGTAAAAATTTATGCTATTCTATTAATGTCTCCTTATACTCCTATTATACCACTTGTCATTCAAGGGATTAGCATCTTTTATAAAGATTTTGGAGTTTACAAAAACATACATAAATATATATAAACCATTTAGCTAATCATTGGTCCAAAACATAAATTATGTTCCTCTCTTATTTTCAAAACATATAATTAACGTAAGAGATACAAATTAAATTTCTTAGTCTTTAGGTATTTTTCCAACAAATTAAGAACCTAGGTATTTTTCCAACAAATTAAGAACCTAGGTATAGGCGAAATATCCGGACGGAGATTTTCATAATTTTACAATTGGTTGAACGTCTTATCTGCTGTAAAACGTCGAACTTTTCAATGATTAATTTTTTCTTTTGTTACAATTTTCAGTCGCTAACAACTCATGGAAAATTTGTGTGGCTTATTTTTTGGATTTTGTATTGGAATTCTTTCTTATATATTTATTTTATAACCGTTGCGTCAAAGATTTCTCGAAGAGTTTTTGCGTTAAAAATGAAATGACCACTTGAGGGTTTGTCAGTCAATTTGCTGAAATTGACAAAGAGGTGTAGAAATATGAATCTGGTGCGCGGAGCAGCGGATTAAAGATCAGAGCGATTTGTGGGGACTGGATCAAAATCACAGCGAATCATTTAAATCATCGATCCCAGACAAGTTTTCCTAAATTTGCGTTGCAGAAGTTGTTCTTCTTGAAAATGAAAGAAAAATAACAAGTTGATTGTTATTGGTTGAAGAGAAAAACATGTGTACAATGTTTGTATGTCCGGAGACAAGATTGAAAGAGTGTTCTTTTGTTCGGAGACAAGATTGAAATGAGAAAAATATTGAAGAACGAGTAAGAACTCGTGATGAACAAGAGGAAATCGCGAAGATTCCTGAGGAAAAAGCACGGAGCTTGATTTTTTGCGCGGAGCAAGTTTGTAGCGTGTTTGAAGCATTGAGGTTGATCCCTTTATATAGGGGGCGGCATGGGCCTTGAAGCTCGATGGACATGACAGTCTCTGACTCAGATTCAACTACTTCAGGAGATGATAACTTCAAGAAAGGAGATGACTTCATGCTTCTAGAAACTTTGCTGAGATGGCCTCTGAACTATCTGAGACGCCATACACCTTCTAGAAATCACGTTGAACTCTTATTTGACATGTAGTTGGCGACATCCTCCTCTCCTTGGTACAATTCAGCACGTCTTTGTTGCCTCCTCTAAGCTTGAATCAACTAATTTTACTAAGAGATGACCTTTGAATGTCAAGATTTGAACTCTTAACATTAAAGCCGCGAAATTGATCATACTTAATCATATTAAACTCATCAAATTATAAGAATAACATTCAACTAAGAAAATGGCTAAAACAGGGGTGGAAAAGTCACATGTCCTTAATTGAAAAGGGTGTAAAAGTTATCACTGACACCTGAAATGGCTCAAACTTGACGTATAGCCATAATATCATGTATCTAAGGTGATGTAACTTGTCTAGCTCGAAATCCATGCTCAGATCATCTTAAACCAACAACTTCTCCTTAATTGAAAACCGGGACAAAGTTTTTCGACTGCGTCAGAATGAGATGAAATTTTACCAGGATTTGCAGCATGGCTTAAGGATCATCATGGTATGCTTCTTGTTGAAATTGCATGCCTCTAGCTAGGCCAATTCCACCATTTTCGTCATCTTGTCCTTAACTGAACAAAATGCAAAAGTTGTAGTTTTCCCTCCCGAGAGATGGCAACCAACTAGGCGATTTCACTGTCATGTTAGGTAGAAAGTATCAAGGAGGTGTGAGCTTTGAAACCTCATGCCTCTCTTACGTAGATAAGTAATCTGCTTGTTGACAAACTTTAACTCGCTGACTCCTTAAATACAGGGAACAAGGAGACAGCTTCCTGAAATAGGGTGGCCCCTCCTGTGACATAGGAGATGGCTTGTGTTTGTTATTTTAAGTCTATGAGATGTCTCCCATCTCATGGTGACATGTCATACAACTTCTCTATTTGTTGTCTGCCTCCTACTGACAGCATCATTAAAATGAATTGCCTCTTAGTGATTTTTCTGCCACTTAATATTGGGCGGCATATATTAGACCTTGCAATTCAGGTCATGACACGACACGACACGAGACACGTTTAGCCGTGTTCGTATTTGCCTTATCGTGTCTCATGTCCGAATCGTGTCGGACACGATTAGGATAATTGTGTTTCGTGTCATAATCGTGTCGAAGACACGTTTAACACGTTTAAAACACGAATAACACGCTTTAGTTTCCGGGTTAACACGATTACATTAATAACACATTACATGACACATTAGACACGCCTAATTAAAACCCTAAAATCTAATATACCCATTGTAGACACCGAAATTTAATTTAGGCTAAGTCTAGGTTTGGTTTTGGCTTAAGCCCAGTGATGTGGCCTGGTTAGGTTTGGGTTAAATTTATTGGGTTGTATTTGGGCTTTAATAATTATTTATTTGGTCTAATTAAGTGGGTCAAGTTAATAATTATAGCACGTGTTAAATAAGTCTGTGCTGGGAAATTTCCTGGTAGTTTCCTCACATTACTTGCTCCCAAAGAACTTAAGCCTGTATAAAAGCTCTCTTTTCCTAACCCTAGGGACATATACACACAGACACACAGAGACGCGAAAAAAATTAGAGCCGTAGATCACATGAATCTTTGAATTTCATATCATCATCTACGGGACTCTCAAAAGCAGTTAGCAAAATTCACATTGGCTTAGGCGGCACAAAAAATTCCCTTTCTTCCGGTAGCAGAAGGAATCAGCGAATTCACTTGATAGCAAATTAGCAATACGTGGATTACAACAGTCGGTCAAATCTCCTTTCAATTCTCTTGATTTTTGTCATTATTTCTTTTCTTTGATTCACGTGGCTTTTGAATTAGGTGTTTGTTATTGTTTTAATCTTTAGTTTCATCATAGTTTTGGATTATTTGCCACTTTTCCTCATCTTTGCTCCATGTATC